>JAPZDY010000006.1:15798894-15837601 GCA_029783645.1 Ctenochaetus hawaiiensis | reverse complement strand
AGGTTAGACTCACACGGTGAGTGGAATTCAGAGTGACGTGAGCACACACACTCACACGGGCTGACACACACAATGTACACATGCCCACACACACAGTGTTGTCATCTGCATGTCGTGTCCGTCATCATGGAGTCGCCTGTTCCATCTTTTTGCGGCTTTGTTGTTGATGTGCACCTTGTTAGAACAGCTGGAAGAGATATCCATGTGCAGTGAGAGCAGGAGGGAGACAAAAAACGTTTGCAGATTGTCTTCCCATGATGAGTCACATTGAAGAGGCATTTAATGACTTACGTGAACAACCTGTTGGTCAGGACACTGCACCAAAGGGTGCATGAAATTATATGTTCACAATCTTCTATCCTTATTTCCTGCTTTGTTTGCAGTAGATTATAGTCCTGTCAAGTGTTTCATGCATGTGGCCATTGAATGCATGTATTGTTTGTATGCATGTGTGATCAAGGTGGAATAGATGTACCTTCATTAACTCTGCCCCAGTTAGTTTAGTCATTATCATCCTGCAATTTCTACAATGAAAAGCCTGAATGCCCTTTTCACTTGAGTAATGGCTGCATTTTATTTCATTGCATTAAAAGAGCAGTGTATGGTTGAAACTCTAACAGATCCTGAATCCAACCATCTAACCACTGAACCATCTATCCGTCTACCCACTCACCTACTTACTTAAAGCATCTAATAGGTTCCTGGAAACACAAAAAACATGGAAAGTGATAGAAAAAGTTCTGTATTCTGAAAAAATGTGTGTTGTCCCAGACAATTATTTTAGCATTCACCCTTTTTCTCTTTTAGTATGAACTAGCTAGTAACGTACTTACCAGGGCTTCAATAGCATATAACATGCTATCTGAAAAGGTGAAGTTATGATCAGGGTCATATAAACATTCAAAGGTAGTTCATGGACAAGAGTGTTTGGAAAACACAAATAGTAGCGCAAGCAGTGATACTATAGGTCATAAAGACACAATGAAAACAGTCCAGCTGAATTGCTGCTTTACCATGTAATGCATTAACAGCAGTAAATAGGAAAACACAATTGTTGCCAAGACACTCAGTCGACTGTCCTTGAGCATAATAATGATGGCAAACCTCCACTGAAGTTGAGGTATTAGATTTAGTTTGTCTTGGGACTCAAATTTATAAAATAGAGGAGAATCAGCAAGACATATTGTGTCTGTGGACAGTGACCGTTTCGTCCTTGAAACCTGTCACCAAAAAACAAATGCAGAATGGAGGATGTTAAATTTTGCATTTTATTCAATTAGATAATAAGTGGCTTTTTGAATTGGTACACACTCCTTCTAATTTACCCTTCAAATCTAGGAAAATATAAAGAAGATGGCGTAAACAGAACTGAAGAAGCAACATTTGGGACTTCTGGAAGCTCTGTCTGAGCTAAATTTACTTCCAGGCCAGGAGCCGAGCCAGATCCACTGGTCACACATTATTGCAAACAGATTTAACCTCATGTGAGCGCATTTAAAGCAACACACACAAACAGCACTCTGCCATAACGCATAAGATTAAGTTTGACAAAAAACATCATTTTCCTGTTCAGTAGCTATAGTGACCACATATCATCCATAAATAATCATAATACATGACCAAGTGCACAATATTAGCTTTCTAAAACTATTCTGTGAAGGTCACGGGGCCTAAACATCAGTTCAAGTTACATTTTTTAGTGGTAGGGGATTTTTAAGAACTTTCTAATAAAAGATAAAAGAGAAGTTCACGCATAAGATATAAGATATAATCACCTTAACTTTTAGATTATGTAGATAATTAAAAATTAAACATTTGTTCTTCTTAAGGCTCTTGCAAATTCGAAGAACTGAAACATGAACCAAGATAAAACTATATAGAGGAAACCCACATCTGCTGAAGTGGTAATACTTAATCTAATGCTTAGTCATTTTAAGAGTGGATTGTCAAAAAAAAAGTGTTAATCAAAAAGTCAGTTTAAAAGTTCACCCACGTCTCAAGTCACCATGAGTGCAATGAAAACCACTTTCACATTGTTAGTGACACATTAGTCTGTTAAAAGTAAATTAAGTACCATCATTTGCCTATCCATATAAAGTTTGACCAGTTAAAGAGGCGCTCATCTTGTTTTTCCACGTGAAGATATTTTTAGTAAACACTGTAAACAGCCTCTGTAAACAGGGCAAGATAAATGATCCCAGCTCTGAAGTTGAGACGACAAAATTCCTCTTTTACAGTCTTGAATAACAAGCTGTGGGTGTGAAATCTAAAAAGAGTTAAGGGTGTGGCCAGGGAGGAACGGCCCACCGAAGCAATGCTATTAAGTTGCATTGTGGGTATTGTAGTATCCAGTGTGTTTGCTGCGTAACTTATACTAAGGACTAATAGAGAGGTAATCATGGACTCTGTTGCTTTGATTTTAACTTTACCCTTTTAACTCTGTTTCTTCCCCAACTAACTTTGATGGATGTGCTATTCAGTTTGCTGGATTGCCCTTTGAAATCCCTTCAACAAAACTGGTCTTATTTGAACAGTTCAGGATCAATAGTTCTTCTTGAAACAAGTAGGCTTCTCTAATCTCTCAAAGCCAGAGATCCCAACTTTTCAAGAAAAGCCACCCTGCATCCTCATCAAAGACATGCAGAGGTCAAAGTTCAACAACTGGGCTTTCAAAAGAACTGCACTCCCCTGAGGCAAATTCACCTTTAAGTTTGGGCACCTTGACTACTGTTCAGTGTTTTTTTTCTTTCTTTATAGTTTGTCTTCAAGTAGGAATGCCTGGGGATCTCTTTACATTTCTTTTAAAAAATCACTTTAAACTTTCTCACGAACAAAAACCACACACATCACTCATTCTGGTGATGCAGAGAAAAAAAAAACAAGAGAAAACTTACATTTAAATCAACAAATGAGGGTAATGCGTTAATATAAGAGCAGGTACCAAAAGCTTACTGTCTTACTTGTAAAACACAGTATCGGCTTAGTGGTTCTCAAACTCTTTTATATCAAACACTGAAATAACAAAATATAGTCCACAGACCCTGATTTGATAAGATTTTAGCTTACTCATCAGTGGACCCAATGAGGCCCCCTCAAGGACATCTGGCGGTCTCCTGACCCCAATTGGAGACCCTCTGGTCTAGCATTTGTGATTAATATGACTGCTGATCCCATGGACTTAACCTTAAACCGGATGTACTAAGGTGAACACATAAGGTGAAACGGCTTCCCATGTCTTCCTTGTGTCCCTTTGGGAGAAGTCAGTAAAATTTTATGTAATCCTCCTGTCTGTTTGGCATTTCTGAGAAAAAGTAATATAAAATAAAAAGGAGCAAAGAGAGAGCATTGGATGGGGAAAGACTGAAAATAAAAAGAAAGCTGTTCAATTAAATTACATCCTCTGCAGCCACATGCAGCAGGTGAGAAGCTGAAACAATCTTGATTGTGACCAGGGTGTTTTTTTTTTTTTTTTAGAAAACCTGCCACAAAAATATAACAGCACAATCCTGCACACACACATGCTGCTTGTCTGTCGTGTCGCGCTGCTTGTGTGTCGGCTGCTGCTGGTTTCAACTCATTTTTACGGACTACTATTTTTCTTCAGCTCTATACAGAAACAATCTGTCTCTGTCTCACACTAATATATCTATAGATATCACACTGAGTCCTGGAAGTTCTTCTTTAGGGACTTAAGTTTTGAATTGAATTGTTTTGAATAACTGGATATTTTTAGATATTATCAGAGATATTATGATTAGAAAAAGTTCTATGTTGGCTTTCTCATCAAAATTTTTGACATTTCTGTATATAATTGATCTGGTGTGCGAACTGTTGACCAACACCTCAAGCTGCAGTCATGAGTGTTGCTGCCTAATTGCATGATGTTGATGCTGCAATGTAAACATGAAATCAAGAGTCAAAATCATGATTAGTGTTCTCTGAAATCATTAAGTCGGGCAGTCTTGTTATTTTGACTAAATAAGCATAAAAAAAACTGCTATTAATCCACCAGTCCGACCTTGTTGGCTTCATTTATGTTGTAGCTTTGTCTTAATATTTGCACAAATAAATAAGTAATATTGCTTATACAGGCAAGTTGAAAGGAAGCATTGAGGGGAGGAAGTTTTGAGTTGGATTCAGGGCAGCTGAAAAGCAAAAGGAATCGGCATTAATTGGTGATTTAAAACAGTTTTTCCTGTATGAGGGAATTTCTAAGTAGCAGGGTAATGAGAATGACCTGACCGTTGTTCTGAAATGATTAAGAAACAAGTAAATATAGAGAAGTTTTGAGTTTGGTTTAACCGGGAAAGTAAGGAGAGGACGCCATAAAAGACCTGGCTCACTCAGCTATTGAGATAAATCATTTTGAGATTTTGGAGTTCAAAAATGTCCCTGTACATTAAAAAAGATGATATGGTGTCAGCGCTTAATGTCATGAAGGCATCATATATTCATCATACGTTGTCATCTGTTTAGATAGAAATGCACCTGGAGGGAAGAAGCAGCGCAGCTCAGTTACCAAACTTGTCCAACCTCATGCCTTTCCCCTTTATTACAGCATCTCATACTCATTGGAAGAACCTGGAGATAATGTTGGGTTCAGTGACACCTCTTTGACAGCTGCAGCAGCTGGAATTTATGATTCTCATTACTGAAATATGCCTAGAAGCTTTTTGCACCCTTGTGTTTTTTCTATAGTCCACACATGATATTTGCAGGTCTTGCAGGTCATGCAGATTAATGGCCATTTAGCAGAAGACGATACCTTCCTGCTTAAGAGATTTTACATAGGTTGAAAACTTTAACTGGATTTAAAATAGATGACTTTTTACTGTGTAAAGAGAAATGGTAAACACATTGTGTCACCTAAATTTATGGTTTATCGTTGGCAAGGATGACTAATGTTTACATGCAAATGTACTCTCAATTTTACCTACACGTTGTCTTTACAGGCAGCTTTCACCTGTCTCTTTGTAGTATGTCGGCCTGTTGGGTTTAGGAGGGACAGACAAGAATTAAATCAAATTATTAAATGTGTTGGAAGTGTGATGGAGAGACTTCATTCATCACTTTGAAACCGGAAACATTTACTATTTTTTGTGCAGAATGCTGGCAAGTTTGAAGTCTCACCTGAGTAAGAAAAAAATATTCCCTCCAAAGCAGGAGAGAAAACACTATTGATACATTAATTTAGTCAATTTATTCGATTGTCAGTTGACAATCGTGCCTCCACATCTCTTACAACCTCCTTGCTTGAGGGAAGGAGACAAGAATGGGTCAGAAGCAGTTAGAGAGGATGGTAAAAAATTGACACATAGGAAGCAGAAGAGGGAGCGAATCGACAAGCAGTGAGTGACAAATGGAGAGAGAGAAGCTGGATCCCTGAGACAATCAATCAAACTGACAGTTTAATAAATAAATACAGAGCATAACTACTATTTTTGCTGTTTTTTCTTAAAATTGAGATGTAAAGTACAAAAAAAATCCATTAGAATAAAACAGAAGAGAGAACATTTTATCTACTTCTACTTTGAGGAAAAGATAAGACACATACTGTTAAAGATGCAGCTTAAAATGTCTCAAATGTGTTTAATTGAGTTTGTTTAAAAAAAATAAAGACAAAAAACCCTTTGCCCTGTGCTGTTTCACTGAATAAAGGGAAATTGTCTGCTTAACAGTCACCTGAAAACATTAGAAGGTTTGAAAATGCTGAAGCAAGAAATTCATTTTGCAAAGTCAATTGATGCATTTGATAGACTTTCCAAGACACACAAAATGCTGTCAGCTCGGACATCCATCGTCTGTGTGATTCAATTTAACGCTCTGAGGCAGCCACATGGAGTGGACCGTGTGGTGAGATTGTTGTGACAACTTCTGCTCCCAAGGTCAAGAATGAACTTTCTACCTCAAATCTATCATTCTCTCCGTATTTGTCACTTGGCAACATGTGATCTTACTGCAGAGATTAAGCCAGTGTTATCCACTGGAGTGCATTGCTGGCATCGTTAGAGCCCTCACTCCTTACAACATGTGCACAGAACACACATTTATCTCTTCATTGAATACGTGACGGTATTATCTACAGTCACTGAATTGGATCATATGCTTGTTACTAAAGGGAGACAGTTTTTATTCCAAATCTCACCTTCGGATAGGGCAGTGTCACTATGGCAACCACATTTTATGTAATCAAAAAAAAAACAAAGAAGAAATGTGATGTAAAAATGGCCTCTGCATCTGAACAAATTAATGCTATGTGCAGAGGGGTGGATGAGAGAGAGAAAAAAAGCACTGATGCCCTGACTCACCTATGTGCTGTAAAAGAACAAGCAAGCAAACAGTGAAAAGTGAGTGAACTGTCTGACACTGGCCGAGGAAAAGAATCTTTTCTGCCTTTGCTAATTATGTGTATGTGCAGAACTTCAGATTTTCAAATTATTAGGTTTCTCTCCAGACACATTTTGAGAAGTATTTTGTTCAAGATGGAGCTCCCACTTAAAAAAAAACAAAAAAAACTGAAAGCAGATTGACACTTTCTCACTCTTGTAGACATTCTTGATTTGTCAATCACAGGCCTACTGCCCCGCCCACTGCTGCTGCAGAAAAATGTAAGATATTAAAAATTTAAACCAAAACATCGTGCTTTCCTGCATCTGACCTTTCTCTTTTGTGACTGAAGCACAAAGGAGAAAGGTTTGCACGTGGTTGAGCTTTGATTTCACCTTGCATAGCTCTGTGAAGTTGCATCTCAAAGGATTTTCTCAACCCTCTGCAAGGCTTCATATTAAGTAAAGGTCTGAGAGGCAGATTCTTGCCAACTGACTCGCTCAGATTATTTTCATTTTATCATTTTCATATGATTTTAATGTAGCCTACTCACCAGGAATAAGTAATTATTTCAAGAAAGCTGTTAAAAGCCTGAAACTTCAATGCATATACTTTCTGTTAGTAATATGTGCATTCTAGTGGAGTAACTTGCTTTTTTTCTAGCAGTGGGGTGAAGTATCATAGCTGCACATTGTTCATGGAGAGCGTTTCTTTTCCACACATTCATTTGCACAAACCCCTCCATTAGAACAAGTGGACAGTGGCACTGTTAGCTTCAATTTCACCATTTAACTCAAATAATCAAACAAAAAGTCAGTGATTGTAGAGTCAGAGTTCCATGACTCTGCATTCTTAAACTCAATAGACTGATTCTTTAAATTGATGCAAATGTAGGAACCTGTTGCCTTCACTTCCCCTCTAAATCCCATAAATGGTGAACAAAACAGGAGAAAAGAACTTCTAAAGCCTTTAGCCAATTGAGAAAAGTAGTCTGTGCCATTCATATGAACAGAAAGGAAAGCAGAGAAGGTTTCTTTTATAGAATTATCTACAAAATTGTCTCAAATCAGAGATTATTAATATCTGGCAAATGATTGCATCTATAGATGTATTCAATACTAAACATTAAACCTCGGTTGCATAGTTGAGCCTTTTAAAGGTTGTTTCATTATTATTTTAGCCTATATTTGGCAGAGCAGTGAAAAAATGGCAAAGAGAGGCTGCAGAAAATCTCCTCCTTTGTTCCTGAGACACATGTCGTCAGTCACGATGCACAACAGCCTGGCTGAGTTTTGTCAGTGCTGCTGCGTGAATGCAAAGTGGTGGGCGTTCTGCTTCCTCATGACTCTGCTGGCCTTGTACATGACAGATCTTTCTGGGATAACTGACTAATTATCCACGTCGTTACAAAACCTGTTCTTACCTTTATGTCATTCAATTGAATATGAATACATTTTGCTCGCTTTACACCCTTTTTTTGCACCTTACATTCTCTCCTCTCCCCAGTTTTCAGCATGCTTTTCCATGAGTCTTTTACCTCACTCTACACCATCATTCAGCCTTAAGGGAAGCTTGTGATGGATATCGGCCTGTGTGTTATTGTGTGTGTGTATGTGTGTGTATTTGCTTGCTGACAGTGACAGTTCACCAGCACCTGCAGCATGAAAATGGATGGACGGAACGACAAAATAGACAGATGAAGGCACACAGCACGGTTAGATTGAGGTGTGATTTATATTTCACAGCGTCACGTCAACTGACTATTTTGAAATTGGATTACTGTGGATACACACTTGTTCACGGAAAGGTTGGAAAGAGTCTGAATACAACTATGCGTAAATACAGTAGATAAATGAACCAGTGTAAATATTCGTTTTGTCTGTTGCCATGTTAATCTTATCAGTGTTGATGTTACATGTCCGTCCCACCAGCCTACAGACTGTCAGATACAGCTTTTAGTTCAGATATTGACCAGGTACCAGAATCTTGTCGGGGCCAAGTGTTTCCATGGTGAAGTCAACTAAACCCCTCATTTGTTTTGACTTTGCAAGTTCAATAGAAGGTTTCGCTTTCTTTAAAAATCGCTGTTAGCCTTAGCCTTCACCTAAAGTTGTTGTTTTAGTCAGGGACTGAACACATTCAGCGACTCACAGCACCCACTGAGACCTATTAAGCAGTCACTTTCCTTGCAGCTAAATGATTTGGGTTTTATTTTAATGTATTTTTGCCAAGAAAGCTAGGAGGTCTTCCTGTGGACGTGTCATTTGTTCCTTGAGTGCTGGGAAGCTAATGCAAGTTGACCTCAGTGAGATGATAAAACCTCTCAGTAACATCATCTCTCATGAGGCGTAATGTCTACGTGTTGTTTTTTACAATTTTTAGAAATATTTAAGTGCCGGACTGTTTGGCTCATTGATGAGGAAATATAACTTGATGGTTTTTATTTCATCTTGTGTTTTTCAGGCTGAACCCAAAGAGTCGCGGCAGCATACCAACGAGGTATGAAAATTTGTGTCTTTAAACTCCCAATAAGACACTGATCACAGCTGGTAAATTAGTCTTTATTTAAATCTGAATCATACTGCTATAAATTTCACATTTTTTATGTATGTGTCTATTAGTGCAACGTCTCCCAGCCCCACTTCACCGCGTTCTCCCTCCTGGCCGATGTTCTCGGCTCCATCAAGTCCTCAGCCGCCGTCCTCTGCCTCCAGTGACTCATCTCCTGTCAGGTCAGTTCACAAACGTTTTTCTGTAATGATTTAATCAGAGCTTGTCACAATGAAGCATTAGAAGACCATAGTTGTGCTGGAAAACTCTTTCTCAGCTGTAGATGTGTTTGACTGTGTGCAGGTGACTCAGTGAAGAGAGGAAATTAAAGGAAAATAAAAAAAAAAAAAAAATCCCTGTTTGTATTAGGTTCAAGAAGTTGGCGTGCCTGGATATTTGATCCAAGCACACAGCAAGTACTAGTCAGTAAATGATTTGTTTGCTGTTAGCAATATGCTTATATGCTATTATTTGCTTAAGTCGCACCTCATAATTCAACTTTCCAAATATCTCAACAGTTGCAAGTTTACTCTGAGTTCACAACGAACAAAAAGGTAATTCAAGAAAAACTCTTCAACTGAAAAACATACTGCTGTAGGTGCAAGGAGTCATCAAATGTGAAACCATGACTGTGGCACTGAATGAGTCCCAAAACACATTAAACTTTGGAGCTGGGGATAAAATAGACAGTGGCACAATTGCATCATGTCCGTCCTCTCCAATGGACCATTGTTTTAAAGCAATGGTGGATCAAGGAGCCACTTAACTCCAGGAAATATGTCGCAAACATTAGCTGTACAGTGCACTTTCAGCAGAATGGACTATTAGTGAGGCACTTAAAGTGTAAAGACACACAAAAAAAACATAATAATATATTACCAACATATCTTAATTAGCCTGTGCATGTGCATTAAAACACGTGATGGGATTATCCCCACTTAAATTAGTAGATTTAGGGAATGTTTGCAGAAAACAGATTAGGCTAGGATAATGGGAAAAGGTTAGCGACACATTAAGTTAACCCCTTAATATTAATTGTATAGTCTGTTTTCTTACTGCCAATTCATCCAACATTGTGCAATTAGATAAAATGCCACCTAAAATGATTTTTTGTTAGGTTAGGAGTTAAATATTAGTTTAACATAATATCGAGGTGGTGAAATGAGGGTATCCATATAATTGTAGACTTATACAGACATCCTCTCATCCGTTAACATTATTTAAATCAAATAATTTGGTCGATGAAAGTTCGCTAACATATTTTTATACACATGTTAATAAGATTCAGATGTGCAAATAACATGAAGTCTGATTCTTTAATTTCATCCCCACCTAGAAACGTCTCAAAAGGCAACTTGACGAGCAAAGAATGTGCGAGTTGAGCAAGTGTTGAACAGTTTCAAGTGCGAAGGGAGGGCTAAGCTCACAGCTAACAGCCCTCCCAAGACCACAGTTGTGCTCACAGAGCAGTAATGACCCCTCGTGAGGATGCTTTCCCACTCGCCAATATTGTTCTGTGGGCTCGTATCACGTGCATGTGCCTAGTTTATATATGTGCGTGTTGCGAAGCTAATTAAATGCCATACTTGTTCTCTGACCTTTCTGAGGAAAGGGGGGAATTTAAAAGCTAATATAACGTCGTGCAACACTGATGTGCTCTCAACTATTTTTACACAGGTCACGCAGCAGTCATTTAAATAGCAGTCATTTCATATTTAAATTGGAATGAAAATGCACCTCAATGGGATGCAGTTACTCAACTTCACCTTGGCAGACATGCAGTGTCTGTCACTACATTACAGCTCTTCGGTTTCAAGTTTCAAGTGTTCTGTTGCTGCTGCTGGCAGCTGCTCTTTCTTGCAAATGATTTACACCATTAGGAATATAAAAAATACTTGTAACTGATGAAATATGGTTGTTTTAAATTTGAACTATGTTGTCCAAGAAAAAAAAAAGGAAACCTGAAATCCATAACAGTTTTGCAGAGTTTGACTCATGCTAGAAGACATCCTTTATCATTTGTATATATAGCCACTTGGTGCTTATAAAACAGTTTGTACAGAGTGATGACCTGTCTGTGGTTTGTCAAACTTCTTCAAGTCAATTTTGTGGTGACTAAGAGAAGTATTGTTCCAAACCAAAAGCTGTCTGTTCTTTTCTCCCTGAATCAGCCGAGAACCTTCCACCTCACTGTCACTCTCCCTCTTTTCTTGTCGTCAGTATTGTGGGCAGAAAGGCTCGAGCGCTGTATGCCTGCAAGGCAGAGCATGACTCGGAGCTGTCTTTCATCGCTGGGACCATCTTTGAGAACGGTGAGTCAGGTTTTGAATTAGCCAGCAGGAAAGGACAAAGGACACAATGTGGGTTGCTGTTTGTCTAAAAAAACAATTACTGTCTAAAGTCAAAGAAACCCATGGACTTAATGTAGCCTTGAGCAGGAGATCCGTTAAATTTTTCCCCAATTAATAAGAAATTGAGCTCAAAGTATTGTAACACAAGCCTTACACACATTTTTCATTGTCTTTCATTTTTTACAATGAAATTTAAAAGATGCCTGTACTTTTTCTTTCAAAATTTTCCCTCTAGTCAGTTGCAGTGGTTTTTGAGGATGGAGGAAGGTACAAAGAAGCTTTTTAGTAGACGACACCCTATGGATTCAGGCAATAAATTAGTTTCCTGAATCCGCTGGATGAATAATGTATTAATCCTCTTGTTTAGTGTACTTTTATCCAGCACCTGGCTTTAAAATAAGCTTGGATATGCACTTGTTCATATTGTAAACTCTTCCAGAGAATATTCAAGGCTGGCAAGCAGACTAGAGAGAAACAGACACAGTCAAATGCAGTGCATTGCTTTTTACGTGCGGCCAAGAACTTAATATCTTTCAGATCTGAGGAGTCATTTGCTTTGTTTCAGACAGGAACACGTATATATTGTATAAGAAAACGACAGACACATGCACAGAAATTATGATAGAGGACAGTATTAAAAGTCTTATTTTAAAATTTCAATGGTCTCCTTTCTTTCTGTTTCTGTTTCTTTTTTTTTTGTACCACCTCCCCTCTGCAAAGAAATCTTGATACAGAAAGTCCCTGGGTCTTCTCCAGACTAATTTCAGTTCTCCAGCTTCAAGCTCCCAAAACTGTAAATCACATTTACCTCCCTACTTTACTTTGGCCTCAACTCTTTTCATGAAGGCCAGATTTGCATAAAGTTAAAACTCATAAAATTACTTACACAGTTTTGATTATACTTCACTATCAGACAGAATAACAGTTGCACATCATTGTCTGTATGTAAACACACACACACACAGAGTCAAGATTGTTTAGGATTCACTTTTTGGGTCATGCGAGCTGACACATGGTGTCTCAGACCCCTAGACCCTAAATAGAGTCATCTGTGTTAAGGGTTGCGGGTTATGTAATGCAGAGCAGCGTCATTGGAGCCCTTTGGGTCAAAATGTAATCTTGGGGACATGTAATCCCCACCGTGGCATCTCAACGCTCCAATCTGTTCATCGTTGGCTGGAGAGTGAGCATCCCAGCTGTCCCCACAGAGTTCATACTGCAGTCTCCTAATGCCTTTTTAGCTGTCATTGTGTTACAACACAATAACTGAATGTGTTAGTCTCAGCTTTTAAGCAGAATATCACCAGTTTTGATTCATACTGTTTCACTTTACAAAATCAGGTGGATCAATGAAGATCAGGGATAAGTAAAAAAACGTATTTGTTTGTGTGACACTCATGAAGTAATATCCTCTAAACAGTCACTTATTTCACAAGTTGTGAGCCTCGCCACATTCCAGCTTTTCAAGGATGCTCCTTTCACACTCGGTCATGATGCTATAACCTGCTACCATTGAACCTGTTTACCTGTGAGTTGTTGTTCAGCTGTTTTTTTTTTTTAAACATTCACCATGTTTTAAACAGTGTCCTAACTTTTTTTTTTGGAAAATAGAGCTTTTTCTCTCTCACTAAAACTGTGTGTGCTTGTGTACATGTTTGTCCACATCTTTAGGTGCCACGTATTTATGGGTGTTTTTCCCCTCTTCTTGAGATGTTTAAACAAAAAATGAATGTCTCTTTTTTCTCTCGCTCTCCAGTTCACGCCTCTAGGGAGCCTGGTTGGCTGGAGGGGACTCTGGACGGCCGGACAGGACTGATACCGGAAAATTATGTGGAGTTTTTATAGTCCAGGGCAAATGAAGACCAATATTGGATAATCCTGGATGAGAGTTGACCAAAACAGAACAGTAGAAGACTAGATTTGACTGCACAAGGCTAAACAAAGTCTATTACATTGTATGCTTTATCAGACTGAATCGTTGTTAAGGACGTCACTCTTGTCTTGAGATACTGGGAATTGAAACTGAACCAAGCAGAATCATATCGAATAGATATGACGTAGAAACAAAGCAAAGTGGACTTTGGGGAAAACCATTAATTGCACTGGAAAAGAGTCCCTCTGTGGTTCTGGCTATTATTGGATTAGTGTGGATGGCTTTCCAAGTCCTGGTGAAGATGATGTGGTAATGAACCAGGAATGTGTGTGAGTGTTTGTGTGTGTGTGTATGAGAGAGACAGAAAATCACTTGTAAAAATGAGTTACTTCTAAGCTATGAGGGTTGGGATTTTTCACCCTTGCTTAATAACTTTGAACTGCACTGCCACTGCTTCAGATACTCCTCTTTTTATCAGCCAAAAATAGCAAGATCTTCCTGCAGAGATGATGGAGATGATGACAGGGAAAATAAAACAAAGCAAGTGGCCTTTAGCTTTGGACTTGCTAGCTCACCTCCTCACTGTGCACTGTTTGAGTGATGGCTAATTTCATTGAGAGACTAGAGCTTTTAAAGCAGATTTAAATGATTGGGTTTTGTCGTACAGCTGGAAATGTGTTTGTGAGCACTTGCTGTGGCGGTCCCGTAATTCCCCAGGACATGACTCAACCTGGCTAATGTTTCAGAGCTCCAGCTCAGCAGCAGGAGCCCCAGGGCAGATCAGCACAGGATGAGGTCGCCTTGAAAACAGTTCGCCAAGAGGTCAGTGTTGGGTTTATCATTATTTATAAGGCCTCTCCCTGCAAATCCCTCACAAAAAATGTGAAAAATTTAAAAAATCTCCAGAAGCAGATCAGCAGTTTACAAAGTAGAGTAGAGGAGTAACGACTGATTCCTGCATGGTATTATAAGGTGAGCTTTGAGGCCTTGCTATCCCTCCCAGTTAAGAATCCCAATTTATTCTGATTGTTGGGAGTAATTGAATCAGGTATCATGTATATTGTTGAGTCATGTTTCCACTAATTCAATCCATTCAAGGAATTTTTGACAACCAGGTTGTCGTGACTTTGACATCACAGAGCACCGATGTTCCAGCCATCGAGGTCTATGAGATCATATGTATCCATTCAAGCCCTGATCTTTTTCCTTTTAGTTTTCAGGGTTTCAGGATCAAAGTTTGACATGTGTACAACATGACCTGTCATAAAGGTGTTTTTCTGTTGATGTACATTCACAAAAACAGTGCTAATAGTGTAATTAACCAAAGAGAACGGGTAGTTACATTTGGATTTAAAGTTAACAGCCAAGGTTGTAATTCCTAAGTTAAAAAACAAATTAAAATGGGTTTTTCAGAGAAGCTCAGAAATTTGGAAGAAAAAATACATCTTTCATTCCTCTGAATTATTTGAATATGTATGTGGATGCTGGTCTGCTCTTGGGCTCCAACAAATCTCCTCATCTCATGAGTCAAAGCTGAACTTTTTGCTTGAACCACTTAGTGAACATCTATCGACTTTTCTGAAAACTATTGTTGATCTTTTTCTTCTTTTAGTGCAGATTATTGAGTGAACATTTTACCATTTTGTAGGAAAATCAAATAAGGGAGTTTTAAACAAAAAAACAAAAAAAACAAAAAACAAATGTGAATTGAGACTACTTTGTTCATTCCTGAACTTCTTATTTATGAGTTTCTGAAAGGCGCAATCTTGAACTGTATCCATTTTGAGGAGTTTTATTGACATTGTAAATAAATAAACAGCATTTGATAAGGTATATATAATTTTTTTAAGTATGAAATTTTATATTTTGTATTTTTAGCATACTAACTTAATTCCTTAATTCCATCTCTGTTGCCCAGATTTTTGTATCATTTAAGTTAATCTACAGCCTTAAATATTCTTCCAGATGTATTGGTGAATTGACAAGATTGTGCAGAATTAAAGTATGTGTTCAACAGCTGCAGTTGGGGTCTTCGCTTTGTCTTTGTTATTTGCTGTGGTTGTATTCATGCATATTGCATGTTCCTTTGTGTTTTATTGCGTTTTTACTGTTAAGGAAGTCATGAAGGTCATAACAGTGAGAACACTGGACCAAAATGAACTAATTTAACACAATAAGTTCAATAGTTTGACTACGAAGTAAAGATGTGAGATTTAATTCAGCTTTGAAATTCTTTTGTACTCAAATCTGTGCACCTGACCAGCTGTAAATTGACTAGTGCTGACTACCTATGCCACCAGACTATTGAATGAGCTATGTCACATGACCCTCAAATAATTGCTAAGCCTCAAAAAGAACCTTTTTTATGAGGATGAGCAAATTAATTTCATCAAACCGTTTTTGACAGGAGGCAGCAAATTGTTCGAATAATGTAAGTATTCATTACAGTTTTGGTTTGATCATAAATAGAGCTGTTTTGAAAATTTGCTGATGTAATCATTGTGATTTTGAACTCATCCAAATTCGGACCCAATTCGCAGAAAGCTGCTGATGTAAATTTGCAGCTGAGATTAAATCAAGCTATAGTTTAGCTAATGCTAGTCTAGCATTTCTGTAGTTGCCTGGCAACTTATGATGACAACAGGATTGAAGAAAATCATTTTGCCATGCTGTTTACGTATTAACGAGAAGTAATTTCCTGTACGATCACAAATTGATTCATTTCTGTTTGTGTGCATTTATTAAATAATGCATAACCTGTTATTTAGTGAGATTTATGTGCGCTATTAAGTGTAATGTTCTCACTTTGAACAAAGCTAGGCTAGCTTGTTACCAGTTAACATACCAAGCAAGCACAATGCCTCTGTCTGTGCCGCATTTAACATGGTTGTTTGTCCTTACCTTCCCTACGTGTGCAGTATTCGATATCTACAGGGGGTTTGTTAATGTGTAAACAACTCATCAGCCACTTCAGGTCACTGCTTTTCCTCCTGATAAGCAGCTGCGTATACAAGTCAGTTTCGTCAGCTGCCTTTGAGAGCTTTGGTCGACTGTCCATCCTGGCCAGCCCACTCTTTGCTGGTGTGTCCTCTCCAACCCAAACTTGGAAATCCGTCTTTCTTCCTCTGCCCTCCATCAAAAGCAGCAGGCGGCTTAAACGAGGTAGCAACAACACAATAACACCCCCTTGTGTACTGTAGGTCCCTGCTTCTCTTTACTAGTTATTTCTTCTACAGACATGTTTTAAAAAATTCTTCAAATAATGGGTTTTACAGGTGACTTATTACATATAATTGACAATGTTTTTAGATTGAAAAACTGACATCTAAAAGACAAATAAAACCACTGGAGCTGAGCATTTAAAAGCAGGAAACTTTATTGTGTAAGATGCCTGAACTAAAGAGAAATCAGTTCTTTTGATATTTCACTTTGAACCAGTGATGACAAAAACATCATCCAAGTTGTTACCAACACGATGCCAAATCCAATGTCAAAGAACAACACAGATAACTTAATTCAACATTTAATCATATAGGTGAAAATATCGACACTTACTACAGAGGAGGTGTAATACAGAAGTAAAACAAACTATTGTTTTTTTTTTTAAACAAACATTTTATATTTTTTTGTTTGTTTTTTACATTGGATTACATTTACATAACTGAAATACGAACAAAACAGACTTCAATGAAAGCCATAGCCATATGTACCAGTGAAACATGATCTGCCCTTAATCTTTAAAGATAATATTTGCATGTATTTTATACAAAATAGACTTTATAAACCAGTATGAGGGTAGTGCAATTCCGTCAGGCTCTGGTAGATTTACTTTCACAAGGAGATTTAACTTTTTTTTTTGTTTGTTTTCTTTTTTCTTATTTTAATGTGACCAGTAAATCCTCGCAGCAATGTACATGAGATCCAAAAGCCTGGACCTCTACAAAAGATACCTTTCAAATAAAATAAGAAGTACTAGAAGTTGGATAATAAGTGCTACTTAAAATGTAACTGCTTGAATACTTCTGTGATTTTTTTTCTCCTCTGCTTTGGTCACTCTTATATAATGCAAAAACCTCCAGTCCTTCTCACCTTTCATCCCTCCCTCCCTCCATCCCTCCCTCTCCCTCCCTCCTTTCCTTATGACTTTAAAACACAGTGAGCATCCATGTAGACTTTCCCAATGACTCGTAAAATTTACATTTACTTCACAAGACAAACATGTTTAACACTTCCTAATGTATTCGACACATCTATCTTTATCAAACACAAACCAACAAACAGAAAAAATATTTACTTTCTTGACTCGTTCAATGTACAAAAAGGATTGGGTAAAATTATTCATATCAAACAGGATCAAGCTGATGTATTCAAAACTGCAGAAAATATTGTCTTTTTTTTTGCAATAGATCAATCTCCAAAAGCATTGATATTTGTTAAGGGTATATCTATTTCCTGACTTGAAATCTTATTTCTATGGCTCTCTTTCTCCCTTTCGCAAGGCCTTTAGTCTAACATGTAATTGCAAGGTAAGAGAAAAATGTATAGGAGTATAGAGGTTATGTCCATGTAAAAATATTTTGTAGTAATAGACACTGTTTACATTGATATGTCGGCGCTGTTATATACACCTATGGCCATTTAGAAATGAGCAGAGATATGGTAGCATCTACACGTTAAAGGAGCAATGTGTAAAGCTGATAAAGGGCAGTATATCACCAGTATATCTTTGCTGTATCTCATTTTGGTCGTAGCTGGTAGCTTCTGTTAGCTTGTCAGCACAGTTAGCCGTACAGCTAATGATCAGCCTGCCTGGATCAAGAGTTCGGAGCAACATGTCAGTGTTGGTGTTTACACCACAGGCAATGAAACTTGGCTCTGCATCCTCTTATTAAACACAACCATACTTGGTATGAACTCAGCCTTTAAGATCAACTGATAGCGTTATGAAAACAGGGATTATATTACCAAAGTGATTTATAGCAGCTCCGACCACAACTCAGACTCCAGGGACTGGAGGTTCGTGCAGTGGGAGAGGAGGGAGAGCATTTCACATTGCTGATCAAAGGTTTATTTAAACAAAACCGGAGTTTGTGATTGTGGAAAGACAAACCATGAGGATTCTAGTGAGATTTTCTTTTTTGTTACTGTTTCTGTAAAGTTTTACAATGAGTTAATGAGGCACTTCAGCTGGAGACAGGACTGGCCGAGGCTAGTTGGTTAGCATGCTAACTTCAGTAGATATCTCAGCAACATAATACATGCACATCTCTGACATGAAGCCAGAACTTCTTTACATTCTGTTGACAATAGTAGTTCTTTAATTTTTTCAACACTTGGAACGTAAATTCTGGCTATACATTATATTATATTATTATATTACACATTGCTCCTTTAAAGCTGGTTTTCTGAAGCACCACCACCTGGAAACAACTGTAATACTGTATGCAAAAGTTGCCCAAACATAGACAATTTATTTAAATCTTTCCCAGAACAATCAACACTTACATGAGCTGCATTAAGCCCATGTTCTTTACAGCACAAGGCCATGAGACTGAGTTAGCGGGTGAAGCTGAAAGTCTGCACTGTACACGAGACAACCCTGCTGTGGGTGACCATCCTTTGGCAGAACGGCTGATTAAAAACATGATGACTCTTATTGAATTGTGGCTTGTACGCGTCCAGAGCCTGCTGTGCTGTTAGCTGTAAGTAAAGCACAAATGTCCAGTCTCTATGGCAACATGCTACCTGGTCTGATAACTGCCATTCAGAGTTCTGCACTGCGGAAGGACGAGTACCATTCAGAGTAAAGAGCTGAAAATCTGTACAGTTGACATTGTAGGAATTATAGGAATATATAAGAAACACAGAGGAGAAAAGAACGGCATCTGCTATAAGGAGGAGCGAGGGGGGTTGGGGGGGGCATTGTGTTTGCAATTCCAGCAGAAGTCAATATGTCAATATACACCTGCGCTGCTAATGTATTTTGCTTTGGCCATAACATAAACCGGTACAAAACATGTTTTCACGTTACAAATGTGCCAAATTCATGACTACCACCTGCTTGAAAGCAGCAGACATTAATGCTTACCTTGCAATGTCAAAAATACAATATTTTGTGCATCTCCAAAAAAAAAAAAAGACTGAAATAAAATAAAATCATCATACACTTAATTGGATAACAATCAATACGTTTAAGCTGGTGTAGGTGTGACACTTAACTTTCTCATAATTGAGCATCCTCGAATAAAGTTAAGTACAAAAACCACATTAATGTCAAAACCCAACTGGATCATTACTCTTTCACATGTCCAGGAAACGACGTATAAAAACTTGTTATTACATTTGGCACTAGTGGAACACATCCAAGCGATGTTGACACTCATAGCCTGAGCTTTGATTTACACATTATTTGGACTAAACTGCATCTTCTTTCAAAAATATTTCAGCTTTAATGATGAAATCCTGTGCTGAGAACATAGGTTCCATCTATAATGGGTGTCTCTATTTTTTACATCTCATATACACAACAAATATATAAGTAAATATATTATCTTTCAGCCACGTTGAGCTCAACAACTTAACAAAAGCCCCCAGGTGAATTGATCTGATTATCTGATGCTTCCCGTCAGGACCTACAGGGTGAAGTTAATCATGTCTGGAAAATAAATTCATATGGAGACTTCTAAGTCTTCAGAGGTTTGGTAATTGTGCAGCACTTGCCTCGTTCACGGTACCTTATTTAGAAAATCCAGCCAGTCTCTTATTCCAGTAGGTTACAACACGACTCAGGAATTCTTTCAACTTATTTTTGATCTTGCCGTGATTTCTGAGGTGGGAACAGGCAGTCTGGCCAGGTAAAGTCACCCCAAGTGGAACTCCATGAAACCACATTTGAAAATAAAATTGTAAGAAACCATTTACTGAACTAGAACCTCAGTGTGGATGCAGCTGGCAATGAATGGACGGACTGCAAGCCAGTATTTACCAACACACAGACAGACCTTGGATGTTTTCTTCAAGGATGAATTTGGTTCTTAACACCTCATTTACACAACTACATCTGAATAAATTGCAACTGTTTGTTTACAAGTTTTCATTCAAAATAACAGCTTGTGTTATTCCAAGAACTTAAACCCTGGAATTTATGCTAAAATGTCAAAAATCAGATATGTCTTGTGTAAATTTTAGTGGTGTCACTTTAAGCAAAAAACCTGTCACAAGCTTGTTAAAGCAAAAGTATATGGATGCATATTCAGCATTATGGTATAATCTAGGTAATGTAACTTTTAACACAATGTGATTTGGAGTTATCAAATATATTCTTAACATTGGAAAATTGAGACAATCATGTTTAACGTATTTTGGAACTTTTCTGATATTTTGCCATGCTCAAATGTCTTAAGACCTAAATGTAAGATCTTGTTTTTTAATGCTGCCCTACACATTTCTAATCTGTACCATAGGCTGTCTTCCTGACGTGCACGTCTGGGGATCAGAACAGAGAGAGCTGCCCACATTAAAAACACCAAAATGGTGGCTTGGAAAGAAAGCAGAAATTGCCAGCATGGAAAAAAAACTACAACAGAAAAAATATGTGGAAGGATGTCAAGGTTAGATTCCTATGGAAAAAAAAAACAAAAAAAGTTTAGATAGCATGGCTATGAGAAGCTTTAAAAGCTAAAAGGCACTGTTTTTCCCTTCTCAGATACATTGTGTGTAAACATTTTGCTGAGTCAAATGTGTATCTATGTATACTTTGTATGTTTCTGAGTGTAAGCGTGTGGTCAAAATTGCATGACTGCATAAAATAAATGAATATTCCTCTAGCTGTTTTTTTTTTCTTCCGTTGGTCAGGTCTATAAATCTAATTTATATTATTTCAGAAAAGACAACTGATTCACAGCTCGTCCTCAATGTCCTCAATGTCCTTGTGTCCAGAGGGAAAAAAGAAGATTCTCTCATGTCCAGAGTATATTTCCTATTCTTCTTCGTTTTGGTTTATCCCCCTCATCGCCGGCAGCCCTCGGGAAACCACAAGTGAAACAAGTGAACATTCACTACATTCTCTGCGCAGTGGAGCTGGGAAGGGCAAACAGAGACAAGCTGGACAAGTGAGAAGAGGGTCAGGCGGCCTGAACCTGGGGTGAGCTTTAACAGGCTGCTAATCTGGCGAGTTGGACAGTGTATCAGGAGTCAAGTTGAGGGAGGAAAAGGTGTTTCTAGGTGTTGGCTTGTCAGTGAAAACAGCAATACACACTGGAGGCAGGAGAGAGTAAGAGGCAGGCGGCAGAAACAGCATTAGAAACCTGAGGACGGGGGTGTGTGGACGGAGGAGGGGTTGGAAGAGGGATGGAAAAAAAATAAAGATTGTCCAAAATGCTTCCTGCCCACAAGACATTCAGAGCCAACGCATTTCCCCCTGGAGGACAAATTCTTCTTGGTTAGCCAACAGGAAAGGCTACAGGTCGGTGGGTGAGTGTCCTACCATAGTTTGGCCAAACCTGGGACCGGAAAGGGAGGCATGAGGCCGCAGGTATTGTGCTCCGAGATTAGGCCGAATGGCTGAGGCCTGGAGGGGAGTGGCAGAATTCCTAAAGGGGGCCTGGAAAAAAAACGAGGAATCGAATCAAGAGTGATGGGGAAGGTGGAGGGGTCAGGTGAGAGCAAAGGCTTAGGGCTCGGGGCAAAAGCTTGGGGCCCCGGAGAGGTGCACGGGCTGGGCAGAATTTAAGGCAATGCTTCACAGTTTAAGGCAGTCATTTCTGATGAAACAGCAGAGGCTTGACACTCCCATCTTTGAATTTTGGTAACTGGTTGGTGATGATCTCCGCCAGCATCTCGGGGAATTCCACACTGAGGGTTTTATTCACAAAGGTGTAGAAACAGATCTGGAGAAGCCCCTTGACCATCTGGAGGATGGACATTCAGTGAGGGCAGAAACAAAGACAGATTAATGAAAATCTTCTTGATATTAAGAACCATTTTTTGAATTTGTGTACAGTTATAACATTCATGGTAACATGTTTAGATCTTATATGCCACATATGTCCATCTTTCTAACTGTCTGTCATTAAAAAGACTCATGTCATGTCATAAGCTGTTTATGTTAATGTTGTGCCCATGAAATTTAGCTAGCTAGCTTGCTAGCTTCTAACTAGCTAACTAGTGCTAACTCTCAAAAATGGACATTTTCTGTGACTAACTAAAATCCAACTACAAGACCATTAGCTCTGCTGACAAAACCTCAGCCACAGAATATGCAAAAAACTCCTTGCCAAGTAAAATGAGGAAAGTATGAGGCAGAATACTGGTGCATGAAGCTTTTTTAAATATTTGTCACTAGATCTTTGCCATTTTTTTGCCAAAGGGGAGCATCTATGATAAGCTAATGTTATTTAGGGACCATTAAAAGTCTGGTAACCTCTGCAGTACACAGCTGTGTGTGTATGGTATGTGTGTTTTGCTGACCTCCTGCATTGAGTCCAGTAGCTTAGTTAGCTGGTAGAAGCGCTGCCAGTTCTGACTAGCGTTCTCCTCTCTCTTGACGATGGCCTTTCCCAGCTCCTTGATGTACGTCATCCTGATCTCGTCAAACACCGCCTGGCTCTTCAGGCCATCTTTCGGTACTGCACACAAACAGCAGATCAAACATAGACGTCAAGAGACACATCAGTGGCTGGCTGGGTGCCGGGAAGCACTGCAATGGAGGGCTTGTGCCATGAGAGAAAAAATGTAGCACATGGGTTTTGATTGAAGCTATGTTAACAGAGACTTGCTCAGTTATTTTATCTCTCTGACATATGTTTTAATTAGTCTGGCAAAAAACAAAAAAGTAGCCAAATGTTTAAATGCTGAATACTTTAGACTATACCTATGTAATTTGCATTTAGACACATTTCTATACATCTGTTCTGTCATCTGGACATCTGTTGATGTTAATAGCTGGTTGTGAACATTAAAACATATGTCTCAAACCCAAAAGTGATGTTCTTATTTGTCTTCGTCTGCTTTTTCGCCCGATATCTGCTGCAGCAACAGCAGAGGGCTTTAAACATACTGTGTAGGACCCCCCAACAAGGACCCTTAGGAGAAGCTGGCAAAACATACAGAGATGCATGCACGCAACTCCTAACTAGAATGCTGTAGGCAGTGGAACATATGCAAACGAAAAGTAACATCGATTTCAACCGTGCAGTTGTTTCCTAACTGGTGGCCTGGATTAAAATCAAGGGGGAGCAGAAAATGTTTGAACAAACACCTCATAAAAATCAATAACTCTGGATGTACATTGCATAATCAGGATCTTGAATGTGCTTGTACTGCCAAAAGGCTTAAAAAAACATTAAACAGCTGAAAAACAGGAATACTCAGTTGTCATAATGACCGTGTGAACACATCACAGACTCCTTGTCAGTCTAGGGCCTGGCATTGGGCCCAGGCAAAGCCACAGTAACTGGCCTGGAGATTATGCAAAGCCACAGAGGGCATCATTTGGGTGAAATAGTATCCAATTTACATTATCAGATAACTGGGAGATACCGCAGTGCAAGCGCTATCTTGCCTCTTCATTATGCATGTTCAGATTTGGCCAGGAGACAGTTTTTAAAGGAGTAGAAACAGATTGCCTTTCCTACTCGCTACTCTGGAATTTTTGGTAGAAAACATGGGAATGTGTTCTTTTTATTCAACAAAGCTTTGGTTGTTGTTAGACAATAGCTACAACGGCCCTTTTTGTGTTTTTGCAATTACTGAAATTTTGCAATACAGATGCAAACTCTACTAAAAGTGAAACCTGCCTTTTAAACTGAACATGAATGCTATAAAATCAGACCTGATGAAGGATTGTTTGAAAAGGGGAGGGTGGAGGGGTGGAGGGGGGCATTAGAATTAGCATTAGGCAATTATGAATCAGCATAGACACACTTAAAGCTAGAAATACTGCATTGTGGTTGCTTGCCTCATGGTGCAGTTTATATACATGTCTGTCCAGACTCATACTCCATTTTATGAGGGCACAGAGGTCATCAGAGGGCCATCTATTTGGGGGCTTGGCCCCTTAATGCCCACCTATTGTGCTGAGTGTAAATACAGCAAATTAAGTTGTCCCATAGGTGACTCCAGTTTTCACACATGTGCATAATAAATGACAATAACAGCTCAAACCAGCTGTCCTGACCTGATAGTGTTTCCATCCCTGAGGAGGACAGAAGGAAATAGCTCTCAGGTACGAAAATGCAACCAAGGCTCGGTATGGAAATGTCATTTCCTTTGCATAACGAGCAAAATTGCCTCTGAAGTGAGTCTTTTTCTCTGCCAATCACAGGGAGTGAGGCAGAGGGAAGAATGCTCTCTTCCTCAGCAAGGAGAAAGTTACATTCTTCCGAAAACATGTGATTTATTAATATTTTTCTTCATGCTGTGTAGTGGTTTTTAGTGGTGAAAATTACACAGCTTGACTTGTAGGCCCCTGCTTTTACGACCGTCTAATATTTTACCTCTTTAGATGGAAAGAAAACTGAAACTGCTGAACGGTAATTTTCTGCTTATTTAGAGTCTGTCTGCTGATGACCTTCACTAATTTGCACATTTTAGTGACTCAAGCAAATCTCAACCAACAAATCAAAATCCATTCAGAATAAATTTAGAAATATGAGAATGAATCACGGTTGAATGCAATTTTCAGTCAGCAAAATTGAAATGATCAAAATTGGGAAAATGTTTTGTGGTAATGAGGTTTTTTCATTCTGCAGACAATTTGCAATTGAGGTTCTGTCCAATAAGTGAGCTGTGTTTTATCCTTTTAGATAAAAAATAGAAAGTAATACTCTTTCAAGTCTTCGTCAACCACACTGAGCATTTATAATTTTCAGACAAAGAAAATCCGCGGTTATAAGGCAGCATTTGTTCCTGTTAACAGGCAGAAAAAATGAGCTGTCGGCAGAGATTAAGTACTTGTGGTACACTTGAAAAACTTTTCAGCTGAGACAGTAACTAGAGAAGATGAACAGACCGTACTTTCACTGCAAAACTTTTTTCCAGCAAAGCTTAGAAAACTGGATGGAGTGATAAGGTTGCTATGAAAGGCCTCTGAAGAAATGTAACATTTTGGCATTTTTGCAGAGTTACAGATCAGCTGTGATGTAATGAAGAGTTGTTATCCACCTTTTCACAAAACGCCTTTACACGACCGCCAGAAACCAGACTTGGTCTTGTTACATAATTTGACAGTTACAACAAAAGAGTGAGAATCTGTGCTGCAATCTGGTCGATGAAGTTTTTATTTTGCAGGCTTCTGAGTCTCCAAAAAAAAAAAAAAGTCTGCCTGTGTGATTTTAGTGCAAAGTGAGTCTTGAAAGAGCTAAAACATAGACAGCTTAACTCTGGGGATAGAGGAGCACCGTCCAACCAAACAATGTACTCACAGCTTAATACAAAGTAAGTGTCTGAAACCTTTAAAGCAGCCCTCCTTTACCCCCAATGTTGGTCTTACATTGCCAAACTTATCTCCACTGGAAAAAGGTCTGGTTGTGCCAATCATTTTCCTGCTATAGACTGTCACATTCATGAGTCCTTCAATGTGGGAATAAGTTAACACTGTGGGACTTCTAGTTCTCCTGTCTCAAAGTCAATAGGTTTTTATTTAGATGCCTTAAATAGGGTCTGTAGTTAAAACAAGCATAAGACATTCAAGCTTTGCACTACAATATAAACATCAGTAAATGCATCACTAGCGATTTTAGAAACTTTAATGTGCGTTAATAAAGGCATTTTCCAACAAGCCTCTAAATAATACTAACATTGTTTGTTGGGGATGTTAAACTTTATCATGTCGGACACAATAAATAATCTACTCACTGGTCTGCCTGTATAGCTTAGCTTGGTTTATACTTATGCTTTTACAAACTAATCTGACTCAAACTTTCAAACTTGTTGACTTACCAAAGTTATAAAGTTTTATATTTATATGATATTAATGTCACCTGGCTGTAGTTGGTTAATATAACATTCACTTTATACTTTTGGTGATTTAATTAAATCTTAAAAAAATTAAATTGTTTATTTATAATATTATTTTGCCTACCAAAACATGTATCCTCAACTTTTGTTCAACGCAGAGCTTACTTTCCTACAAAAATCCAAAAGTCAATGGAAAAATCCCATTGGCTTTTTGTCGAGGGAACCACAGCGATACTAGTTTCTGAGCTAAGCTACATAAACAGGTGATCCTCGCAGCAGTTTTAGAGAAAAAAAAAAACTGACTTGTTTGCTTTCCTTTAAACAGACACAACCATCTTGGACAACAATATCGCCAGTAAACAGCAACAAGGATTCTGCTGGAAACAGTAACATGTAGGAGGATGCAGGAGGGATGGAGAAAGTTGACTTAAACATGCGCCTACTGTCAGGCTTAAATCCACAGTCTACATCTGGTAAGTCAGGCTACCCCGAAGTAAACAAAAGGAAAGCCCCGGTGCGATTTGCTCTGTACCTGTGGTTAGGTGCTCTACAGCCATTTACCACTGTTTTCATCAGCATATCGGTTTTAAATATTCTAAAGAGGATTAATAATAAAACAACCACAGAGATCTGTTAGATGAATAGCTGCAGGCTACAGTGCCTCACTGTGAGCTCAGCGCACCTCAAACACATCATGAGCTGCTGAAAACAGATACTAAAACTATTTCTAACACAGTTGGAGCCCAAGACATGTTTCCTGTTTGCTGCCATGATTGCTGATTTTGAACGGAATCCTGGGACCTGTTGCCTGTACCTGTAAATAAACTGTTTCCTTCTCTAAAACAATACTTGGAACCGAAAGGTTATATTGTTTTACTATACCAACATTTTCAAGAGGAAAAAAAAAAACAATTTTAGAGCTATCCATGCTTCTGCCAACCCCAAATGTTCCCTGGTTTTCAGACACTCAGTGCCTTTTAGATTCATTGAAGAAACTCAGTCACATAATGTATTCATTCATTCATTCATTCATCCATCCATCCATCCAACTACAGTTATTCAATTCTGTCTGCAGCAGCCATCATGAGTTACAGCAGTGTCTGCAAATGGCACACAACAATACATATTCACCCATCCACTTTCATTAACACTGCTGAATTATGAGTAAAAACTAGCATTTACCAAGCAGTTTATTCCCATTCTGCTCCATCCATGACCCTGCTGTGATAAATTCAGCTTATCCCCCATAGCTACAAAAAGGCTGCAGAAGTGTAACAAAGTTGGTACAATGGAAAAGAGATTTTGAGAATCTGTTTTAATCCCAGAATAATTGCTTTTCTGAAGTTTCAAAAACGCTGCTGTGATTTTTCAAAGAGAAACGTGTCCCATTACCTGTACTGAGCAGCAGCAGGACCTTCATGCACAGGTACTCGTCATAGGACACCTGCAGTCTGACAAACTCATTACAGATCTTCAGCATCTGCTCACACTGGTCGGTCATGAAGGGCAACTTCATACGCTCCCTGAAAGGAAGGACAGGAAAAGAGTAGGGATGAGGGAAAAGAGATTGGAAAACAGTTTAAGAAAGTGTGAGGAGAAACATTGGAAAATAGAAAGAAGGGATACATAAAGATTTGACTTAGGGCTCCTTCGCTCATCTTGTTATTCAGTTCTCAATAAACAGCCCCTGCAGGGAAGCTCTTGTCTACAATCAGGAGAAAACCAGACTGTGAAATCAGTCCTGATGGATTTTCACACCTCACTTCCACTAACATACTGCCCACATTACTTTTTACCTCTAAAAAAGACACAATCTCCAGATGCAGCGCTCAGCACGGGTTTCAGAGCCGTGTATTTATTCTGGTAACTGCAGTGCTGCTGGCAATGACTTCTGCACCATTCATATCTATTTTAACATCCCTCTGAATTTACTTGTTTACAGGGAGAGACCCCACACAACTCCGTTTGTACGTTTTGTCAATCAAGAGGCTGAGCTGTTTACAGACTGTCAATGGCAAGAGCTCAGAAGGTTGTCATTTACTTTCAAGTGTACATTTAATATACTTAGTGAATGAACACAGCACATGAAAAACAAGTAATCAACCAAGATAAGTCTAAACAGCACAAAGTATTGAAGATTATCTCTAAAATCCTTCCATTCTGTCTTTTTTTCTTGATGATCATTTTTTCCCCTGATTTAAAACATAATTTTACTTTTTTATTATGCTTTATACAGGCTTTAGTGGGAAAATCATGTTTATGTTCCTCAAAATGAGGTAAATCTAAGTTTATTGGAACTGAAACTGATGTACCATGCTGGTACCAATATCAAGAGCACAGAAATTATATCCATCCAAAAATAGAAGCAGTAGCCTAGCTACCTAAATAGCAAGTAAACAATATATTTCTCTTGGGTAAATGAATAGGTGATTAAGTTTGACTGTTCAGCACATCCAGTACCTAAAATACAGATATAAACTCTAACACAGGAAGTCCCACATGCTAACTTTCAGAGCTAAACAACTAGCAAAACAGGGGGCTAGCTAGAGGGTGCAGCTGAACTTTAGTGTTTGATTGGCAGTAATGGCTAGAAAAAGAAAGTGCTGTGGCAGGAAACAACCAACAAAAACAAACTAAGGTGTAAGAATTTTTAATGGATTAATATCATAGATAATAGGTGGGACTGAAAAATGCTCTTTTGCCACCTTCTTATTCAAAATCTGACATGGAAAAGCTAGAAAGAGCGCCATAGGAACATACAAGCTAATGGGGGATGAGACTCTGTGTTATCCTGTTTTCTCTGGGGAAAACAAAGACTGCAGTAAGCACAGAGACTTCCAAGCACAATCAGTTTCTGCAGACAGTGATTATTTAATTAATGTAGCTTTGTAATTAACACACTGCAGTTGTACCTTGGCTGTCTCTCTGTGGTTCCGAGGAGCACAGAAAGGTTATTTAGTGTATGGTTCAATATACAGGCTAAAGACGTACCCCGACTCTTCAATGATGCAGTTCTGCCAGGAATGTTTTTTTTCCCCTTTTGTGCTTTTTGTGTCTGTTACAAAACATGAGGGTTTCTTTCCTATAAATATTTGCTTCATGAATCACTACAGTTAAAACAGTTAAAACATGCTTAGTTTCACTCTTGCAACACAAATCAGATGTTTCTTCAGCTTTTGAGACTGGTGCTAGCTAGCAGGCTTGTTGTTTCCCTTGCTTCCAGTTTTAATGTTATTCTATTCAAATCTCCTGCTGGCAAATAATTTCTGGCAATGTCAAATTATAATCTCAATGGGTCTAGTCTACGCTAGCGAGTTTGGGATCACTCTAAACCAGGATTTTTACAAAAGGATTTTTCATTTGCCATTTGTAGTTAGCACAGTCTTTGTCTCTTGTAACTCTATAATAACCCCGGGGGATTCAGACAGGGATGCGCTTCCTCTGATAAGCATGATGGCACTGGCTGCTTTTTTTCACCTAATTTAACATGTTTACACATTGAAACTGCCAAATTTCAAATCTACCATAGACAGATGGATGAGCACGCAAGTGAGACTGACACACAGAAATGAGCAAATGCAAAAAAAAAAAACGAAACAGGAGAGTCTGCATAAATACACAACAGCTGGTGGTGGTACGCACTTGTTGATGACAAGATCAGGGGCGAAGCAGAGCATGCTACCGTTACACTGCTCGTATGACCTCCAGCCAAGACTGAAGGACATGAGGAAGAGCCAGGAGCACTGCAGCAATGTCATCTGGTCATCCAGGTGCAGGTTGCGGAAGCCTAGAGAAGTCACACATGAAAGAGACGTAGACAGAGTAAGACAAAGTGGCACAAACACAAAATAAATACAAATGAAATGTTAATGCTTTTGCTGCTTAAAAAATTATGATTTAGTAGACAAATTTTGTGGCTGCCTTTCAAAAAATGTTTCTATTCTGTTTGGTGAAAAAGCACAACGAAGAGATAGAAACACTGACTAAAAGAAAAAGAAACTGTTTAATACACCATTAAAACAGATTTGGGACCATGGGTTGGCAGGAATGTGTAGTGAGTAAAAAAAAAAAATATTATTTTTTATGGAAAGCACTTTCCAAGTTTTTGTTTGTTTGTTTTGTTGTTGTTTTGTTTATAACAGTGCTTGTATTCTATGCTTAACTATACATTAAGTATGTCACAGAACATAATCCAAAACAAAAAACTGCTATTCCAAGTTACAAATTTTATGAAACAGTCCAAAAAAGATCACATTCATTTAATCAAGTTCTTGCTCTGCCTGCCAGTAAAAAATAAAATAAATAAAATGTTCATTGCTTTAAAAACTTGCTTTAAAAAAATATATCGGATCCAGTCAGCCTGCTGATCTTATCTACTGTATGATGATTTTTTTCATGTGTAAAGTTAATCTCTGATGTCTGATAAAGACACTAATTTATATTGTAGCTGTAGTCTTTGGGCTTTTGAATTTAACAATATAAATTAATAAATTAATATTGATATATAACTATGAAGTAGGATTAAAATGGAGGATAACTTTACTTTAAATAATTTAATAACTATTTCTTTAGATTTTTTTCTTGAAAAGACTTCTCAAAATGTAAATTGAATTTCTACTGGCATCATTTTTTTATTAAGGTTTTATTATCTTTCCTCAGTTCTCTACCCACCACTGGTTATGACACCAGCATGCACAAAAACTTAACCAAAGTCTTGTTAATTTGATGTTCAAATTTGAATTTAATTGCAGCTCAGTCATTTCCACACTGTCAAAACTATAAAAGCAGAACCTCACACTAAAAGTCACTTTTCACTTTACATTTGCTTTAAACTACAGCTTCGTTACGTAAGAGTTTTTTTCCTCACTGTCACCTTGGCAGGCTGCCAGCTGCGAACAATGAACACACAAGATGGGAGCCAGATTCCTCCCTCATCACACTGTCACACACACTCACACACAAATAGATGACAGCAAAAAAGCTTGTACGTTCATCGTGAGGTTTTTCATCTCTGGGAAATCTGATCTTAAATCTTTGGTGTGACCAATAGCAACAATTAGAGTGAGAAGAAAAAATTTCCAAGCAAATACTTGAAGCGATTATGAAGTCATGTGCCTTCTTTCTCATGATCAGAAACTAGCACAGGCGGTTAAAATTCCACACTCTTTGAGTTTCCATTTTTGTTTTTTTGTGGAAGAGAAACTGGTTAGCTTTGGAACCCAGCAATTATCTTTTTTTTTTCTTTATGTTTATAACACAAATGTAATTTATTTCAGAAGAGGGTAAAATGTAAGTATATCTCTATATGAATAGACTCCCATGGTATTTTGTTTTGGAGCCACCGGTGGGATAAAACTGCAGCTGCTCTGTGATAACGCTGTCCTCTTTTGACACCCTCTCCTGAGAAATCATGGCTTTAATGCACACACGCACTCATAACGTGACACTGTAAACTGAAATAACCCCGAGACGCAAACAATAACCCTTGCATTTGTTTTGCAAAAGTGTCCCATTAAAAAAGCCAAGTCCATGGCATAGACAATAATTACACTGATTTGAATTGAAAGGAAAATGTCCACTCATTTTCTTTACACAGATGATGATTTTAGCAGGTTGAAGGAACATCAACTTTACGCACATAAAAAAAGAGATTAACCTCAGTCGTGACTTGATCAAAATCAAAATACTTTGCAGAGGCTGGGTTTCTAAAGCGAACAGTACCGTCATTACCCACCATTACTGTCCTGTTTTGGCTGTAATTACAGCGTCAGCCATTATCGAGTTCACATTTTTTATTACATGGTTGCAGAACATCTGTTGTTCTTTGGCTCCACTGACAAGACGACTCATTTAAAAAATGTCTTTTTGTACAGATGAAGTAAGAGACATGCAAGACTTCGAAAATTGGCACCATTGCTCCAATTAAGATAACTATCTGGCTAGCAGCCTAACAATGATTAAATCAGCTAAATGACTAACTTCAGCTGCACAATGGCTTCTTCTTTGCTTCTCATCTTGATTGGCTAGAAGCTGCAGTCTAATTCTGACTAACCCATTAACACATGTTTCAACTGATGAGACATTTTGAATTATTGCAGCTTTTGTTTTTTAAGCTTCTGCTACTGAAAAAGAAACCAGACATATTTTGCATTTTTTGCAAGTTAACTTGAGCATCCAGGTTCTTCAGTTTTCCAGGAAAAATGCTTCAAATGCTGATGATGCTTAGTTTACTGGGTAGCAAAAGTGAAAGTTTTGTGACTATGTATCAAATGTCTAGAAAATCCAGGGCTGGGTGGTAAACTAGTTTTTCACTGTCACCGCTATTGAGTTCTGCCAAGAAATGGATTTTGCACAGCTGTCATTAGGTGATAAGTGTTATGGCATATAAGAAATAATAAGCTCTGCTGAGGCTGTATAACATGCAGATTAAAAGTTACACAAGTCCTCTCAGAACTCAGGTTACATCCAGTAATTACTGCTTTTCTCGCTAATGTCGGCTGTGGAAAACTAAAGATGTGGAAGGTATGTTTTTTATCATAATAATAGAAATATAATAATATTGCCTAAATAGTGCAGCACATCCTTTTCTTTTGTTCTTTCTTTGTCATAGTTGGTGGCAGTTATGCACCTCAACACTGGCTGCCACCCACATAGAACTGAAAGATTCAGTGTAATTGTTCAGCATGATATTTTTGTTATCATGAACTCTTTAGACCATACTAATTGTGTTGAAAATTAAATATTGTGACAGTCTAAGCGTGCACAAACCATTTGTCTTGTCTCTCTCAATGTGGGAGAGATTCCCTTCACAACTGAATGTAAAAGATGGAATGAAACCAAATTTAAAGTTAAAGCCCGTAAGTTTTGCCATCTCTCACACTGTTTTACTGTTTGGTTTGCAGGTTACTCTGTTGAACTTAGCACAATGGCTACTGTGGCTAGTTACCTAAAGGTGGATGATAAAAAACTGAGGGACAGTCAAAAGAAATTGTGTAAAAGTAAAGCCTTATTACAAGCCAAATCTTTAGTTTTGTAAGATTGTGATGAATAATTTATTTCAAAAAATTTATTTTATGTCATACTGCCCAAAGCGGGCCTAAAAAGTTCTGTTTTATCTTAAAATGTAACTTGTTTGACAAGCTGCATGTATTATGTTGTAACAGTAACAAATGACTTCAAATTCCACCAGTGACTTGGCCCACTTTATCACACATTAGTCTCAATTATGAGCCAAAATGCTGCCAGTTACACACTTTTCTTGAGCAGCGGCATCAATGAAAACCAAACCAAAGGTGTCACACAGTAAGGAACTCTTTGTTACCTGGCAGTGACTTGGCCCACTTTACTGCAGAGATGACCTGCTGTCCCCCGAGCCTGTTGAGAGTTGTCATAAGCCGCGAGGAGGTGTCAGGCAGGGTGCTGTCATAGCCCGAATAGATGATCTCTGGCTCGATGGCCTTCAGCACAGACAGCATGGTGGGCACAAGCTGGGGCATGCACCTGGGGATGACTGGAACAGGCATGTTGCTGATAGGCTCTGATGATCCAGGGGGCCGCTGCACTTTCATCTTGATCAGCTTTTTGTTTTTTCTCGCTGAGGGTAGAGTTAAAATATAGAAGAGCAGAAGAAGAAAGAGAATGAGACATGAAACAGGCAAACAGTCACCAGATCACTGGTCTGATAACACTTGGATGGTCAAAACAAGTATGAATTTGATGGAGAGTCATGATTTTTTTTCTAGAGGAGCGAATGTTTTATGGTGTAACATGGAAGCTGCTCACAGAACAAATACAGTCAGATGGATGTTCAACAACCTACAGAAGGTAAGATCCAACCAGAACTAACATGATTATGGATGCAATTTATATATTTCCTGATGATTAATTTGAAATGTCTATCAGAGATTCCTAAAGAGAAATCCTGTTCTGTCTGACAAAAAAATTAAACTAGAATATATTTAGTTCACTACATTATTAAACAACTTAATTTTCCTTATTGAGGTGATTCTTGGCCTTACTCAACCTCTGATTGGCTAACCTTGCTAGTCTTTACCCAGCTTTAAACCAATCAGGGACAAAGACTGCAAAATAACTGAAGCCATCTTATATACATCACATTGCCATAAATAATTGGGAAATGTGAAAGTGATGTATAAATAAACAATATTATAAAATAAACAATAAAGTAAACAAATATGCTATGTGTTTATAATGAACCTACAAATTACTAACCAACCAGAGAAACATGCTGGTTTGTGCTCAGTAATGAGCCACATTTTCTCCCCCTAACTGAGATAAAAATATATTCAAATTCTCAGAAGAAGACATAAGGGTTTTTTTTAATCTTTTTTCATCTAATCTTTAATGTAACAATGATGGCATAACGCAGTATTTTTACACCAAACATGTAGATTATCTAGGCATTGTTCTAAACTGTTGTCTCTCTAAATGCTGAAAACATGTTAGAGGTTGAGAGGTTAACATGAAAAACATGTTTTCTCCTACTCTCTACCTTTTTTAATTTCCTCTCCTGGCGTTTCTATGGCAACTAAGAGCCTTTTTGGTGGGAGCCTGTCTGCCGATGCTCTGACGTTCATCAAATCCCTCACTCTGTCTTTCTTTCTGTCTCTCCCTCTCTGCCTGACAAACACTGGACTGTTGCATGTTTTGTACAAACTACCAACAGCAATTTCTTGGCCTCAGGAAGCATCAGCTGAAATCAAACAATGACCGAATTATAAGCACTTAGGCAGCTGTTGTGCTTCACCTGTTGCTTCCTGAGTGCATCTTCCACAACCTCGACACAACTTTAATAGTTGCACTGTGTCCTAAACAGATATCCCTTGGGGTGAAAATCAGATGAAAGCTCATCTGGTGATCCAAGGCTGTGGACTTTGGACTTGACAGTGGGTTATGCGCTGATCAATGTGTGTGAGGAGGTGGCACTCTGTCATTCTGCCTGGCCTGCATACCAGCACACGTGTACAGAACAGCACGTTCATAGACAATGGCACACACATGCACATGTTCGCAGAGGAGTGACTAACGCCAGCCGATCCACGCTGCAGCTTCCTAATGCTTGTTTGGAACAAAATGTTCGGTGGGGGGGGGGACTTGTAGTGTCAAATAAAATTTTTTAAGCAATTTCGCACTGTTCATTTTATTTTAATTGTTCACTGTAGAATATCTGTGTTCACATTCAAGGTCTTTTTGAAATGAGTCTGATTATCCCTGTAATTGTTTCTTATGAGAATTTTCTCACGATCTAAGCCAGCGTTGTGGTGACATCAGATTTCATCTAACGTCAGTTTTTCATAAACTTGGGCGATGGTGGCTTAAGTAGAAACAGACATAATAAAGGTCGTGCTGGACAGGGTGGGTGGCAGTGTCGCCCGGCCAATGACATAATACTCAGTGAAGGAGAATTTCAACAATCTACCACTTAAAGACACAGTAATCTAAAAAGTTTTTAATGCTGTGTCCCAGTGTAAAGAGCTTTATCTTTTGTAATATGTCAATATGTCCACAAAATCAGTTAAAATCCCCAAATACTAAGAAACTTTTGATGACTGCAAGTTTGTATGTTTTTGTTCTTCACAAATTCAGAAAATCAAATGTTTTTTAAAGGATTTATGTATAAAAAGAGAACTGGATACTGCAGTCATGGACAGTAGCACACTTATGCCAATGAAATTTGTCCACTGGGCCCCACAAGAGTCCTTCTTTAGGTTGAGAGTGCATGCGTGTGAGACTTCACTGGCTGAGGCGGCTGACCTCCTGTTGACTCTATTCACACATGAATGGGATGAAATAATTGGATCTTACAGCTCTTCTAGACATTACAAATGTAATTGGACTGAATGAATAAAGTTCTGATCATAAAAAAAGACATTTTAGGGGGCTGTGACACTCAAAAAAAAGAATTTCATGGTTTTACAGGCACTCTTTTTCCAGTCCCAGTGTGTGAGGAAAAATGCTCTCTTGGCCAGTATGCATCACGTGATAAAAAGGGAAGTTGCAATAACAGTAGAGAGCACATGGCAAAAAATCTTCACAGCCTAGCTTCATCTCCAGGGAGTTGAGTCAACCCTTCTCTAAATGTAAAACCGCACTTGACCTCGAGTGTGCTCACCGGTCACAGTAACCAGCAAAGCAAAACCACAGTAGGAGGTGTACATTTGGATGTGAGTGGGCAAAAACTTCAGTCTAGGGCTACTTTATCTATTTATTCCTTCCATCATCCTCCACCTCCTTATCTAATTATGTGAGGAAGGTGTGGGTGGAAGCTACCAGTCACTTTCACCTCTCACTGCAGTTTCACTGTGACTTTAAAGCTGGTTTTTGATGAGAAGTGGCCTGATTGAATGATGGTTCAGACTGTTTACCTTCCAAGTTCATTCCGGCTTGAAGACATTTCCTGAAGCGGCAGGCTGGACAGTTCTTCCTCCGGATTTTGTCAATGATGCAGTCATTTCTCCCTGCACATAGGTAGTTGTGCTGGCCTGTAAATAGGAGAGGAAGAGGAAGAAGAAGAGGAAGAGGAAAGTAAGGGAGACCTATTAGCTAGCTAAGAAGGTTTGAGAAGGATTAGCCTGAGCAGTATGTATAATGACCACACTAACCACCTGCTGATTCTACAATAAGCCTCACAAGCCTGTGACATCCCTCTGGTGATGACAGCTTCACTTCCTACAGCCTGCATTCAGAGCACATGGCACAATCCGTGATTGTGTTCCCAGTTTTTTCAGTCCAACAATTAGACACGGTCCACATGGTCCACATTCATAATGTGTCCCTTGTACTAAACGGTCAACGTTTGTTTGCAGATGATGATAGCCTTCCCCCATAATAACTCTTTGCAATCTCAGTATGAATGCCATACATGATTAGGACACGGGGAAATAAACCAGAGATTAAACTGTGATCAAATTAATTTAATTTGAGAAAGAGTTATAGATATTTAACCAGACGGAAGATTTTGTTTGTGGGCTCCCATCACATGTTTTCAGGAGAAATGCTGTCAGTGATGCAAGCAATACAATTCATGGGAAACATGCTCGTCTATGACTTTAACAGTTTTAGATGTTTAAGTTGCACTGTGTGGGATTTAGGGGAATCTATTTTCAAAATACAACAGCAATTCAACATACTATTCATTAGTATGTTTTCATTAGTGTAAAAGCATATAAAAAAAATTACTGTGTTCATTTTTAATGAGTTTTTTATATCTACAAAGGGAGTGGGCGCTCTTCAAAGGAGTCCACCATGTTTCTATAGCAGCCCATGAATGGACAAACCAAACTCTGAGACAGAGCTCTTTTTTTGGGGGATTTTTGCAAGTTTCAAAGCCACTTTTTACTCCTGTATGTTCGAAATTACAGGGGTGGGATTGTTCAGTCTGGTACAATCTGCAACTCCACTGCTATATTCCCCTAAATCCAACACACTAGACCTTTAAGGGATAAATCTGCAGATACACTGTATTTCTGTTGCTGGAAACAAATCTGATCAAAGGCCAAAAACCAACAATGTGTCTCTGTCTGGGATTGTCAGCCTCGAGTTTCTAATTTCAGCAGAACACATACATTTTTAAAAAGTCACACATTTCTTTAGGAAAAAAAAAACAGACAAAAGACAGTAGTTTTCTGGAAAATATCACTCTTACAGCAGAAAAGAGTGTATTTATTGGGTAGTAGTCCTTTCTGATCTTCACAGTTAATGGGATTTGCCTTTACAACCTTTGAAGTTATTTTTAAGAAACCTCACTATAACTTTCTGTAAATGCTTATTTGTTCATTTTGCTATTTCTAGGCAACAATCTTGTGTTTTCTTTAAAGTTTCCTCCTCCCTGAACTATAACCAGTCTGTTATTGTGTCACCATCTCAAGCTTAAATAATTATTTTACATGATGTCACCGTGTCACCTCAGTAGAAGAAGCAACAGTGACTTGAAGCACGTACAGTGTGGCAGCCTGAGGAGTGTCACATGAATCTTATCTTTCCAGCGTCAACAAATTCTTTTGAGCTCAGACTGAGACATATTCAATCTAAAAGACTGAGTGAATAAGGGGATGTCCCATAACATAATTTCAAACATGTCAGGTCATCTTTTTCGATGAAATCAAACTGTCAAGATAAACTAGAATCACTTCTGATCCCCAGAATGAGTCACTGGCTCAACAAAGAGCTGAACATCTGCTGCTGAGATCATGTCACCGGGTGGAAAACAGACCGTTGGCAGTGATTTAGAAAGACTTTTCACTGAGAACGTTATCTGTCGGTGAAAATGATTGTTGTTGGTTTTGCCACATCCTCCTGTTATGGTTTATGCTAACAGGAAGTCAGCAGAGATGGAAAAAAAAACTTTTTTGATGAAAAGTATCACACATTATAAAAAATTAACTGTTTGCATCATTCCGACATGATCTTAGTTGCACATTTAGTTTTAGAAAAGCTTCTTCTTACATCTTGCCATCCACTGGTCTTGCACTACTTTTTGTCATCCCCTTTATTAGATTTTTCTTTTTGACTGTTGGATTCCCAAAAAGCTGACTTAGATGCTAGGCAAAAAGAGAAAGAAGATAAAGATGCAGTGCCGGTGGAAAAAGTGTAGGAGTTGAAAGAGTTGAGATCTGACTAAAAAAAGTCC
>JAPZDY010000006.1:15778410-15792154 GCA_029783645.1 Ctenochaetus hawaiiensis | reverse complement strand
AAATGTGGCCACAATTTACCAGTTCACAATAGAGGGAAAAAAAAACACTCACATGATTATTTTTAAATGTACATACATGTTCTCGAAGGTTTTCCTCACAAGAAACCATCTAAATCTAAAATGTGTTTCTGTCATGTCTGAGTGAGTGATGAGGGAGCAAGTGTGTGAGACCAACCTTCGACGGCCCTCTTGAAGAACACCTTGCAGCTGCCGCAGGTTACAACCCCGTAGTGGCATCCTGAGGCCTCGTCTGAACACACCAAACATATCTTATGCGCTTGTCCGCTCGGCTTGGATTGGCCCGGCACGGCAGAACTGCTGGTTTCTCCTGCTCTGGGTGACGAGCTGAAACACGTACAGAGAAAAAAGGAAGAGACAAGAGGAGAAAATTTAAAAGACGAGCGAGCTGCATGTAAGATGATTGTGACAAAATTAAGGCAAGGCTAAAGCGGGCTGGTTTATAGTTACACACAGCCTCGGTGGTATGTTGTGCTGTTGCTAGGAAACATGAAAACCCTGTGGACAGATCTGGTCAGCTAAGGAAAATATGTGAACTGAAAACAGATGAACATTTCATGTTTTTCTATTTTTCTTATCAGAGAAGCATTTTCCAATTAAGATGGTGAGAAATTGGATGAGAACATGGTCACAATTATTAGGCACGATGATTGCACGGTTAAAGAACCAGACTTTATTGACCATTACTGGTTTGAGAAACTTAAAACAGACAAAAAAAAAACATCCTGCAGGTAAAAGTGTAAAATGACTTCTTTTTGTGTTAAAGTACAAAATGCAAGGCATTAACTTCTTTACAAGAGGTTGTGCTCAGGTGAAGTCCCCGACTTAAATGTGATTTAGCTGGTTTGTTAATTTTGATGAGCTCATGAATACTTAATATGTAAGCAAATGAGCCAAACTCATGAAGACTATCACCAGCGAGAACTCAGCTGCGCGGTAACAAAGCTCTAAATCTCACCCCGAGCCAATTTCGTTACGACGCAAAACTCAAAGCCTCATTTAACCTCCTGAGAAAAAGTAGCACACGCACAGCGCTGCCATTACCCTCGACCGCCTATAATTAGACTTAATGTAACATGGTCACCTGAACTGCAGCGCGAAGCTCAAGTTGGCACCAACAACAATTTGTCCAGTGTATAGCAGGCAAAGTGCCAGCATGTATGTTGGGAGTGTGTCAGGTTTAGAGGACGTGTCAGAGCCAAACAGACCCCAGACGAGCGTTAGACTGACACGGCTGTGTAAACTATGACAAGAATTTGACCGCTTTAGAAGGGCTTAAGTCTTTTCTCCCCCCTGTTTGTTTTGGCAGCACATTACTGTAGGTGGAATGTATATGGGCATTATGTAACAAAGCTGGCTCACTAAGCGTCATAATGAATTTACATTCAGGCCAGTAGATAAGCCACCTCTACCCATTTTCTTTGCTTTCAGGCTACAGGGCCATGTTTGTAAGATAGGAGCTGGAAGAATATACAAGTGAAAGTTGTTCATGTCCATCTTACAGACCCAAAGCCGACCTCCCCCCGTCTCGCCAGAAAAGCACGACCAAAATGCACAGTGGCCGGCGCCTCATGGTCATTGGAAAGACGACACTTGGTTATTCAAATGGACTGTGACTGAGGGGGGGAGCAGAGGCGGTGGATCTTGTAAGACATACCGTGAACAAGCCCAGCCGCAGCTCAACAATGAGCAGGGTGAAATCATTTCCAGCTCATGCAGACAGGTTCAAATAGTAGCAGTGCTCAGAGCTGAACTTTTGGCAGGCGTCTAAAAAAGCATACAATCACACTGCTCTGCAGATGGCCATAATAAGAGGAGAGAGGCAGAGCAGGGAGCTTATTCCAAGAGTCTGGATGACCCCCACTGGGGCAACATATTGGTGGAATAACTATATTGTCGCAGATGCTGAAACACATAAAATCCTTCCTAAAATAGGAATATGTTCCCATTTGCTGTCAGAAATCAAACAGCATGTCTTACTACTTTTTATTGCTTTATAGTTTTATAGAAACAGAATACACCACATGCTGCAATGACAACTTAAAAAGGATTAGCTTTGTAAACTCAATAAGTGCGTCACAAAACAGAGCGAGATAAACAAGAAATTTAGAACTGAACCACAGACCTAGAATGCTGAATGACTGATACCTAAATGACTTTGCATGGCTCATTCTGAAAGTCACAAAAAGCCACAACTTTTAACCGTCTTTAACTCTCTGACGGAGGTACAGTTGTCAGACCAAACAAAACTGTGACCTACATTTGACACCAATATTCAAACGCAAAGCCAAATAGCAAGAGTCACTTCCCACTTGCTGTGCAATTAATCCCTGCACACACTGTGGACTATATGATACACCACAGACTATGCAGTGATAGATAGATTGCTTCATTAAAAAGGGGCTCAGACAATATTTACTTTATATCTCTTAGTGATCACCTTGTGTGACACTGAAATGAATCAAGCCAGGTCACCCTTATCATGACCCAACACTATGGTCAGACTTTATCAGCAACACTAGCACTCTGCAAACTTTGGCCGACGCTTTCTAATATGTACCGGTCTTAACTTTTGACCGTCACTCTGGCAGTAGTAGGGGTATTAATAGATATGGTCCTCTTTGAACCCCCCCCTGTTATGAAAAGTATGGTGTTCTCCTGCAAAGTGCTCATCTTTCGGGCTCTCATATCACTTGTCAACTGAAAGTGGATGCAGCCAGACTTGAGTGAAGATGCTGTGAATACTAATTATCAGGCGGCTCATGACCTGTGATGGCCCTCTAGGGATCGCTTAGCCACACAAAAAAAAAAAATAAAGCAATGAAACGGGAGATCACTGACAGTAAGTCGAGCAAGTGTAAGCATTCACACAATATTTGCTTTAACAGTCTGAAGCCTTTTTAGATCAGTAGAGTTTTTGTTGGTAATAAACTGCACTGCAAGACTGAATCTGCAGTATTTTTGTTCAATGTATTGCCTTAATTATCATTCCTTCTTTTGATTGCCTTTTTTAGTATTTCAGAGTGCGTTTGAGTGCTATCAAATTCTTTTCTGTATTCAACCTTCCCTCCTCCTTCTTGCTCTAAATCACATGCTCCTCCCATCACCGAGCCAACAAGTGTGGCTCAGAGCCATGCTGCGCAGATTCAAGCCTCATTAGGAACGCCTGCATACTGGACCAGAGTGCAATAAACATGTGCACACACATGGAAAAAAAAAAAAAAAAAACTTGTGTGGGAGCAAGAGCATATCACAAACAAATGTACAAAGTCTGGGAGACATATGAAGGAAAAGAGGCGATCAATGCAATCCGATAAACAAATGTGCACACACATACACAATCACCAAAACTTCACGAGGGACTTAAGCAGAAGATATGAATGAACACAAAAATGCAGTTTGTGGTTCAGTGCCCTTTGCTGCTCTGTCTCTGCCCACACTGCTCTGAGTGGATGTACACACGAGTGTGTTGCTGCACAGAGTTGGTTGCACCAGTCAAGCTAAGTCAAGCTCAACTGAGTCTTACAAAAGGCAAATGTTACAAAAATCTGAGCAGGCTGGACAGTGTTTACGCTCTGAGGCGTGCTGCCAATCTCTCCTCTCACTGTCTCACTTCTACCTTGAACATGTCTTTTCTCAGTTTTAACACATGCTAACAGTACGTGTCGGTACTGAGAGATTGCGCAGATAATCTGGAAGGGCTTGGAAACAAGACTCCAGAACAAAAGACAAAATAAATTACTTGATTAAAACCATGCTGAGACAGACGGAACATGCCTAAGGATATTGCTAAGAATGCACAATCCTCTGTATATCTAATTGTATATTCTTTAGCATAAATCACTACACTTGACATTAAATTTGACCTAAACAAGAACTCTATAGCACATTCTATTCTGTTGCACATACAGGATGTTGATTTTCAATGAATAAGACAAACATACCAACTGTTTATAGCACTGATATAAGCTATTATTATATACATTTTCTTAATGATATAACATTTAAATATTAAAGTGGTGTAAAAGACGGATCAGTACTAATGCCAGTCTACAACAAACAAAGTGCCTGCAGCAGCTGAACTGGGCTGACCTGCCGTGTCACTGGGGAACTGTATACCAGTGACTACAGTGGGAACCGATGAGAGCATAGTTTTTCCATTAAGATCAAAGCTTTTTTAGGCTAATGTGTGGGAGTTAAAGTATGAGACGGGTGGAGGGAGAGTGAAGTGGTTTTCTTTCAGCACAGAGATGTTCAGTATGAGAACATGCACAGTGCTGCGGCTCAAAGCAAACATGGAAACCGATTGACTTGGCCAAATGCATCATGGTGAACATTTAGTCTGGTATTTTACTTGCTTTTATTAATATGATACAAGTGACTGTTGACTTGAAACGTCTTGTTGCTGTTTTCTTTAATAAAAAAACCTGCAAAATCCTATGGGAACAATAAAACCATCGGATAATGTCAAAAACACATTGTCTTTCTTTGTTTTGCAACTAATTTGATCACAAACACAGCTGTTGTTTGGACGACTCTATTGTTCAGATGTGTTTTGCAGTTCAGTTTAATTCCACAACAGTGCTGTTAGAAGGCCTAAGTGGAAAAAAATCACACATTTTTTGAAATTTATAATGTATTCCAAGCAGATTTACCTTCTGAAAAGTTATGCATTCAAATCAGTTCTTGCAAAAATGCGTTTCCATGTTTTTTTTATAGCAACCTTTAAACATTTAGAGCATGAACCATTCTGCCTACTCTCTAATTGTTAGGGGGTCTTTTGAGAGGCCAGCCATTATAGGAGACCCACAGAGGAGTGGGTGTGAACTGCTTTTAAAAGGCAAAACATGTAACTTGAGTTGAATTGGTCTGTCAGCTCAAAATATCAATGCTAATAATTAATGTAATATTAAAATAGTTTGTTTATGTGCTGGGAATGCTGATTAAGTGACTAAGAGATTGTGGAAGTTATGCTTATGTGATCCCAGAACATTAACCATTTAATATTAATATGATTATAATTTTATAACAACAATAACATAATAATAATAATAATAATAATTACACTGCTATTACTGCTACTGCTACTACTACTACTAGTACTACTACTACTAATAATAATAAGAATTTTATTTTTATTATTATTATTATTATTATTATTATTATTATTATTATGTTGTTGTTGTTGTTGTTGTTGTTGTTGTAGAAGTAGTAGACGTAAACATTTAGTTTGTATGGTTTCATGCTTTTAAACTAAATAAATACTACAGAAAATATAAGGTGTGGCAAATTCTTCAGCGACAGCTTCTTCCTTTTTTTAACAAAATGGTACAAAGTAATTGCAATCTAATTATTTTGTAATCCTGTACAGCCCTTTAGCATGGATCATTAAGCCATTATGTAAAGCAATCGAAAAAAAACAATCCCCTCCCTGACTTGTTCATCTTTATTGTGTAATTTCACTGTTGTACTGTACTTCTCCCCTTCCTTCCTCTCCGTACTCTCACTTCCTTTCTCTTTCCATCATATCTCTCTCTCTGTCTCTCTCTCTGTCTCTCTCTCTGTCTCTCTCTCTCTCTTTCTCTTTCTTTCTCACCCTCCCTCATTGCTCATTCCCCCTCTTCCTCTTCCCTTCACACCGCCTCATCTGCCAGGGTTATATAATATTCCTATTACTGCTGCTGGGGCAGACGCCTCCTCCTCCTCCCCAAACGCTCAGCCTCTCAGCCAATCGAGTGTCACTACGGCAGAAGTATGGAGGAGGTCAGGCGAGTCATGGGATTATCCAACTCACCTACCCGGAGACAAGCGTACACAGCGTATGTGTGTGTTTTCTGTGTGTGTGTGTCCCTAATAGGAAGCTTGCATGTGTGTGTGTGTGTGTGTGTGTGTGTGTGTGCATGTTGGTCTGTGTGTGTGTGTGTGTTGACTTGGTCTTTGAATTACTGAGTGGAGCCTTTGGTTGCTAGAGAGGAGCACAGTTATAAAGCTACCCTTGTTTCAGAAATCATCATGTGATTGTGTGATGGCTTTCCTCTTTTCTTCTCTCTTTTTCTCCACTCACCCACACCTCCTCACATCTGAGTGTCTCCATCTCCTACACAGCGTTGTCACTTCAATCATTTTTTCTTTGAATCAGCCTATTTGATTTCCACACCCACATAAACCGAACAGCTTAAGTCCTTTGCAACTATCCAACAAATTATTTTCTCCTTGAAAGTGGAGATTAAGACTCAAAACACAGCATTTGCAGCATTTTCAAATCCTATGTTTAACTTATTTCTATTTCCAAATATCTGAATATCAATGCCACGTCTGTTTAAAAGGAAGGAACTTTGGTTTCTAAAGGTTTCAGGTTTCACTTTAAATTTGTTTGTAGCCAAAGTAGTATTGACCAATCACAGTAGGCTTTGATGGACTGCAGGTCCATGCAGAGAGAAGAAAGGTGGATTGCACTGACATGTGATGACCATTTAGCTTCGTATTTCAAAATGTATCTGCACTTGTATGCAGACAGGTGTTTACAGAGATTAGCCAAAATGTCATCATCACGTCTCAGGTTGCTTACTATAAACAATGACACGTACAGGGGAGGAAAAGTCCTCGACTAGATCAGAGTTTCCATTAAATGTGCTGCCAATCAACATGTCCAGGAAGCTCTCAATGTTCCACATAAATGGTCGAGGTTCTGAATTAAAACGTGGATGTAGGTGGATGTTTGCTCCACATGCTGGCTATTTAGGCTGCTGCTGTCTTCTTTAAGACGCTAAACGAGTTTCAGCGAGCATTGGCTCTTACTCATTTTTGAAGGCAGACTGTTAAAAAACCCCTTCAAAAAAACTAACCTGAAAAGAAAGAGGACTCTACAACTCAAAAAGGAATGTGGAAGTTTAATTTTCCCTCACTTTTATGCAAATTTTTAAGACATAAAGACAAGAAAAAAATGCCTGAAACATTTGTTGCCCTCAGAGGCAAATTCATCATCAGCCAATGGTCAATACACCGACATTTTCCCAACTACATAACTACTGCTTGACTACTTTGTGGCAGATTTATGACTGCTGCCTGTCAGAAGCAAATGCAAAAGAGCATCATCATGGAGCTGCAAAACCTGTGGGTGAGGACATCAGGGTGAATGGAGGACTGAGTCAACAAATTGTGGGAACATAACCCTGATCTAACTTTGACCTTAACTTAGTAGTTTTTGTTCCTTAACATATTAAAAACGAAACCACAGTAGCAGCAGATCAGCAAACTGACAAACTGACATCTGCCATCAGGGCACCAGATCAGGATACACTCCTTTGAGTTTATTTTAAAGACATTGACATATTTTTACAGAATTGTGTCCTATTAGTTTGGGGAACGTGTTGGTTGAGGCTGTAAAAATCCCCCCATTCCATACAAATTGAAGCATTCACATCAGTTTCATCCATAAATGCCCAGGTTCGTATAAAAAATTTGATGTTGATTGAATAATAAAATCTAAACTTTTTGACGTAAGAAGGAATCTTTTCATCCCGAGCAGCAAATTTATCCATTAGGTCTCTTGGAGCAGCTGTGTTTGATCAGCTAAGGTAAGAGTGAGAGAGGTGAATCAGGGCAGAAGAGATGCGAAAAGCTCAAACAGAGGGAAAACAAAATGTTTTAATTCAGCTCAGCACTTTGACTTCAGACTGCTCAGTTTGTGCCCTGTTGCGCTCCACTCTATCTTCTTTGTGTTGTGAAGTACACTGACAGGGATGCTCATAAAGAGTCACTAGCAGCCACAGTGACGTCTCATTAACAGTAATTTCCACTGTGACTGGCAGTGAACTGAAGAACTTTTAATTTGGATTTTCACATAAATCATTTGCAGCTGTCCTCTCTGCAGCCCTCTTTTCAATCAAGCCTGAATGCAGTATTTCTCTTTTAATTGTACTAATGTGTAGATGCATTGAGTGTTTACAATAAGTGCTCACAAAATTTCTATTACTAAAGCTGTGCCACAACAGACGCAACATAATGTAAGGCAATACCCAGAAAGATTGCAAATATAGTAAAAACCAAAACAAATCAGGTTGAGTTTGCATTTATATTCATGTTAAACAGAGCAGAAGGATGAATCAACATATAAATGAACTACACAGAGATATATAAACTGCTCCAGGGATCCGTTATATATATAAAAAATACGGCCTTTTCTGGAAGTGGACACGAATGAAAGAAAAATGAAGCTTCAAAACTATGAGAGAACCTGCCTTGAGGCTGCACAGTAATTTAATATTTCTGTTTATTTTCTTTCAGTGGAACTGAGTTGTGCTGATCAGGGGATATTGTGGATATTCAGGACATTGTGATACGTGATTATGTTGTCAAACGAGACAATAATGAAGTGTACTTAAAAACTAACAAGGCCACGAAACATGATAAGCAGCATTTGAGAACTGTTTGACATCCCACCCTTCTACTGTTATCTTGTTGTTTAATAAATATGATAGCGATAATTATTACACAAGTGAGTTTGCTCAGGTTAATGATATGAAAACCATGACTTTGGTATTGACACAACTCCCAGGCCAGTCGTCTCTTTACACAGCTTGAGTTATATATAGAGAGCCTTAGATGAAAGTGTGTGTAGGCAGAGCGGCTCAGCCCAGAAAAGAACGGATCACAGCTCAGAGACTATCAACTGGAAAGTGTGTTAACAGGACAGACACTGAGGCCTTTTTTTTCTATTTCTCTGATGTACGAGATAATGTCCTGAAGAAGAGAAGAGAGCAGTTGAAAGCAGCTAAACCGGAGACACAACTTCTGCTGTTCCTCTGTGAGAAGGGTACGGTTTAGGCTAGATGAGGTCACATGTTAAATCCCTGGAGCATAGCTATGCTGTATTGGAATGTGGAGCTTTACAGGAAATTGGGCCACATGGTGTGGACCACAGGGAGCAGAATGAAGGGCAATGGCACAGTCTTTCCACTTTATCCCTGTTTAACTCGGTGTGAGTTCTGTTCTTGTACAGCACCTCAAGAGCATGCTTATCACAAAGTTTAGCAAAACAAAAGCAGGATTTTCCGAAGCTGAACCGTCATGTCCTGTAGGTATTTTAAGCTGTAATGTGTCACTTTTACTCTCTATCACCAGATAGCATAACGTTTTAGTGTGGTATTAGTGTGTTTTTGATGCAAAGTGACAGAGTTTTTGTGAGCAGATATAATATTTGATGGAGTTCGGGGGGTGAATTCGTGGAAAAGTTTCAGTATTGCTACAGACCGCAGGCTGCAACTAGAACTGAAACTAATAGTCATTTCATCAAATAGCAGACTAACAAAAAATAACAGCAAACTAGTTTAATAAAGGATTAAATCTTTGAAGTTATTCTCAAGGTGAACATGCCCTCTTTACTGGTTCCAGCTTCTTACATGTAAGTATTTGAATGGATTTTTAGTTTTCTATAGTTAATTATCAAGAAAAACTAAGGTGAACTTTTAAAATATTGGGCCATTTTTCATACATGGCTGGGGACAAATAAAATGGGCAACACACAGTTTAGCTGCCTAGGAGTTGGCAATTTGGATTATGTTATGCACGTCTGTAAAACACAGAAGGGGGAGAAGTAGGGGTCATTAACTGGAAAAAGGTTGCTTGCCAATTGTCAATAAATCTCACAAAAGAAGAAACAAAACCAGTTGACTTAACCATCCATGAAAAATAAGAGGAGAGAAGTGTTTTTTTTTCCAGTCGGGCAAGTTGTAATTATTCTTTAATGTCAGCTATTATTTGCCATGTTTCTTCTTCTCTAAGAAAATTCAACTGATCATTCATGTGACTTAAATATTCACTACCTCATATGAACTTATTTGAAAAAGGTCTTTTTATCTCCCATTACACACATCAACTCTTTGATATGCCCATTTGAAATATCTTGAGGCTTTAAGAATAGCTGCATTTTAAAAGAGCTTTTAATAAAAACTACAAACAACGAGAGAATTGGTTGAGGAAGGCTTTAAATCTCTATTCACTAATTTTGTTGCTGGATTATATTCATAACTGCACTGTGCTTCTCTATAACAAACAGCAGATGTTAATATTTGTGGGTATGATTGTCACTGGCAACAGTAATGGTTTAGAACAATTATAAATAATCTCTAATTTGCAAGTATGTGTTGCTTTGCATGCATCACAAAGAGCTTAATTGGTGTCAGTCTCCGGCCAGGTCAGACTCGGGTTGAAATACTGCAGATTTGTCAGAGTGGGGCCCGACTAGGGCTGCAATTTTTGGCATGTGAAGGGCTCTGGCAACCAGCCATTATTTTGCCACTTCTGACTGAAATAACTATTATCTTTAATTTAGCAATTTATTATTTCATCAAAGCTATATAACCCATAAAAGGCATCCCTTATGCTCAATAAAAGCATAATTAATACAAAGTCTGTGGAGAGCAGTACCTCAAATTTAGCTTGAGGCAAAAACCAGCAGATATTTTCTTTATTTTCTTAGAGACAGAACTATAGCAGGCTAATCAATTAACCTGACAATTAGTTTTGAAATGTAGAAAAATTGCAATTTTCATTAACTATAACAGACTTTTTTCTGGTTTGTACTAGGGCTAAAAAACCCTGCCTGTCTTCAGCACTGTGGTCAAAACAAATGCTCGGCATAATTTTCAGCCCATCCATGTCCAGAGCCAAATTAATAACGTCACGAGGTGGGACTCTGCTGACCCGCCTCATTGCAAAGCCTGAGTGGGTGAGGACCCTAGCATTGGGATCTAACACTGCTGTAATAATGCCTGTGTGTGCATGTGCATTTGCGTGTATTTGTGCGTGTGTGTGTATTTGTGTGTGTGTGTGTGTGTGTGAATGGAACCTTCAATTGCTCCCTGCAGATTCGATTTGCTGCTGACACGCTGTGTATCTTAAATCAGATAGATGGCCAGCGCCTGAGGGCACACAGCACCCATTTCCCCTGGTGCCCTTATGTAATTAGCTTTCATTTAGCACCTTAATGTTTGCCCCCTCCACAAATTACCCACAAGAAAGTCTTTTCTCCCCCACCCCATAAAGTTCAGCCCCTCTTTTTTCCCGTCTCTTCCTTAAATTCAACCGCAATTTTGCAGAAAAGACCATTTTCTTCAATGTGCCAGTTTTCTACTGTCGCTTTGATTTTTGTTGCGATGAACGAGAGGCAGTGAGATGTAGCATGTAAGTCGACTGTGATCACATTACAGAAAGCTCACCACAGCTATATAAATATTTGTCATTGCTGTAAGCATGTAAATCATTTCAATATAAACATCCTACTGTTGGGTGGGAAAGACTTCTGCTAAAATTCAGTCTTAACAGTTTGAAACTGAAATCGTCTTTAAAAAAAGGATAAAATATTGGAATAAAGTTAAATAAAAAGCCTAAATACTTTTTTTTGGAATTTATATGGTTCTACAGTGCGAATAACTAAATGATTTAAATTAGTTAGTTACTCAAATATACTAATTTCAAATACAGAGGAGGCAAGGAAATAAAAAAAGATTTTGAAAAGTACTTGGATATCTTCTATTAAGGCTACATGAAGAAAAAGGGAGTGGAAAGGAGTGCTGTGCTGTGGTGAGAGGAAAAAAATTCATAACCCTTTCAACTGTATGACCTACATTTACTGGACTAAAACAAAAAAATGTTAAACATGCAACAGAGCAGAGAATGAGGGCTGAAGTTGACGAAGTGTTGAATGTCGGCCTGCTATACACAAAATACAGTAGAAACTTGATATGTGCACACAGTATGGCCTTGAGGTCCGGCCTGGCACAGCTTAGAAAAAATATGTTTCATGTCTAAGGAAATGGAGAAAGAGAGAACAGGTAGCTAACACTGCTGGCTGCTACCATTGACTCCCATCATTTAACTGGCATAATATCATTGACCACCAGCAAAAACTGAATAGAATTGGCATCGATCTCAACCATGGTTTGGTTATTATTGATCTTTTTTTTCCCCGTACTGTATCTCCGCCGAGTTTATGTGTGTTGATGCTGGTACATTCCTAGGATTTAAGTCGGAGTCAGTGTGTGGAGAGGCCTGTAGCTTACAGCCTGTTGGAGATTCTGAAACACTGACATATGGGGAGAGTCCAGTTAACCTAACCTGACTCCAGTCTGTACTGTGTCTCTTGATGTTGTGGTATACCGGCAGGCAGACAGGAAAGCAAGTGGGCAGGCATAGCTGGTAGGCAACAATGCAGAGAAAATGTTCACAGCAACAGCGGTAACATTAGCAGAGGGGAGCAGTGACGCTTAAGCTGACTAATGGAGGGTTAAATTTACATACACCCACCATTGCTGTCTGCAAAAAGATTAATGAAGTTGAAGATGGAAATTGCATGCAGCTGACAGACAGGAAGAAAGAAATGAGAGTGCAGGAGACAGGCAGTAAAAGAAAGGTCGCACAGAGCGCTGTTAAAGGCTGGGCATTAATAACCAGATCTGAAGTGAGGCAGGGTACAGTTTTTTTTAAGAATCAGACTTTTATTTGGAACCATGCTTTTCAGTTCTGTTTATTCCACCACTTGTGCTGCATGTGCAGGTGTAATACAGCCAAACTGTGAACAGTGCTATTTTGAAATGAAATCACTTTGCTTAACTAGTTTTCTGTCACAGAGAAACCTATCTAAGATGACGAGGCATTAACTGATGCATGGAAGGAGACAGCAGCATCATTTGCAGTCAAACAGCGTCACGGCGGTTCGTCTAAATGCATCCAGTTTGAGAAGTTTTAAATGTGGTGACACAAAATATTCACTATTCTTTCAGCAGACAGAGTTAAACCTAAATCAGTAAAATACAAACATTCGCAATCTCTGTTCTGTTGATACATGAGCTAGAAGCTTCCTAACTTGATCATTTTGCCCAATATAATTTCCCTCCAATATTGGGATTATCTCTTATCAGTGGCAGAGCAGAGGAAGCTGGTAATCAGCTACAATACAACTTCAAATAAGTCTGATGGTGAACAGTTGTATCAGCACAAAGCACTGCCAGGTGTTTGAGCTGCAGTGTGCAATTTCATGTATTCTTCTCCTTTTTGAAAGTCTTGAAATAAAAAAGAAGTGGTTGAAAATGAAGGTTGATTAATGGTCTGCATGAATGATGCATTCATGTGCGACTGTGTATTGGTAAATGATTTCCTTCCAACTGTACTTCCTTCCTGACAGGTTATCAGGGAATATAACATGGGAATATATTTTCTGTTTTTGCAGCCAGCTCTCAACAGCTTGCTTACATATATGGAAAATATTAAAAATGATTATATATATTTTTTTTTTTTACAGCCTATTCACACCCACACACGCAATGTAATGGCTGTCAAAGTGCCTGTGAGGATGATGACAGGCCCAAGTGAGGTTACCTCAGCCTGAATGACACTCAGTGAAAGACAACCATCTTGTACTGCTGTAATATATAATAAAGTCTGCGAAGTAAAAAAAAGCACAAAATAAAGAATAAGTCAGTCCCTTCAGGATTTCGCGGGTGTTCTTCAAGATTGTTGCGGCCTAAAATGCCTGAATTCGCAGCAGCTTTTCTAAAAAATTGCGATATAAGTTGCAATGTTTTAAGCGTATTTGTTGTGATGAAATTGCAGGAGACAGTGAAAATTGCTGAAAAGTTGCATTTTTTTGTTTTGTTTTGTATAATTCATTAAAAATCAAAAAACATCAGGGAATTGTTTTGCACGGTCTTTAGCAGTAATTTTTGTT
>JAPZDY010000006.1:15735937-15770967 GCA_029783645.1 Ctenochaetus hawaiiensis | reverse complement strand
ATGCATTCTGTCAAACACCTGCAGCCTGCAGCTGTCTGGATATGATCGAGCCAACGCAGCACTGAGGGATATTTAAGGCTAATCAGTGGGTCTTAACAGGTCCTCATTCATAATGCAGAGAGTTGACCTATTTCAGTTTCTGGTTTGAACCATACTGCCCAAATTCCTCCTCAAGAGATAGAGAAAAGAAAAAATCCATGATCGCTTTTCCATTCTGGACAGTTCAGCACTCACTTTAGCTGAAAATGCATCAGATTTCAAAACTTTGGTGAATAACTTGACCCTTGAGTCCAGCTCTATAGCAACGGCACTGAGAGAACAGCATGACTAAGTGCAGTGAGGCTGTCGCACTCGCAGTGTTATGTTTTGCACCAGGATCAGCCTGCAGACTCGCGGTCGAGAGGCAAAACAATCTTCCCTCAAAACTTCAGACTCCTCAGATTAGGTTTCCTCACTTTATTTCAAGTATTTATCTAACGGCATGATGATCTGCAGAGGGACTTGCATGGGTAAGCAGACACAGATTTGCTAAAAAGATACTTTCTCATGACTTCCTGATACAAACATTGAAGTGAAACTCAAATTATCTAGCAAATAACAACTGATTGTCAAGTGCATTCACATACGTAGCTGGAACTTCAGAAACTTAGATGTTTCCTATGAAATAATCCATATAATTTATACAACATCCATATAAAAACCCACAAATCCTACATAAAAAGACTTTTTCTGACAACTTGTTTAAATTTTTTCAGTAAATGAAACCGGCACATTTGACTGAATAATAGCAGGTTATTGGCTGAAACCCTGCAGAATAGAGCTAACCACAGGCTAATGTACTCTGACAAACACTGTTTACCATCTCAGCGCAAGAGGAAGGTGGCAAGAGAGGAAACAGTGAGTTTAAAGTGGTGAGAAAGCACAGATGAAGAAAGAAAAAGAAGGAAAGAACGCAGAGGAGAGCAGACAGAGGAAAAAGGAGGGATTGTCAGCTACAATTAATGGATAAAAGGCTGATACACCAGTGAGGAAGGGAAATATAAAGGAATGTGAGCAGCAGACATTTAAAGTAGGCCTTTGACTGCCACAGAAGGAGTCAAACTCATTTAAAGTGCAAAGGCTGAGGAGAGCATGCGACAGCTGAGCTGGCGAAACATTAATCATTGAAGCCACAAAACAGAAAAGTCCAAACTTGTAAAAGTGAAACACAGCTGAAGACGTCTGATTCATGCCCATTTTTTTTTAACTACAGCAGAGCACTTTAAGATGTGTCATATGAGAAGCAAACATGATGTTTATTATCATTATCATAATTTTCATTAAATCAACCTGGCGGGGGAGGTTCGATCAAGTCGTCCTGGATGTGGAGAGTTAACATGATGCGCTGCATTTGCATGTTGTGGCATTCAGGCTCCACTGTGGCAAACTTTCAATGGGGAACAGTAATCACTGGAAAATCTCTGAGAACTTATTTAAAGAGTTTATTTACATTAACAATTACTCTTTAATTGATTGGTCACTAAAATAAAAAATATTAAGAGCAAGTGTGATAATCGAAGAGTCATTTAAGTTATCAATTTGCTTAATTCTGAGAGTTTTCTCCTTTTTTCATGTCATTGAAAACTGAATATCTTTTGTTATGGACTATTCATTAAATAAAAAATTGTGATATATATTTATAATTATCATAACTTTTTTTTTTTGCATTTTATATAATGAGCACCTCTGGAGGAAACAATATCAGAAGACACAAAATCAGAGGTAGAAAACTTCCAAAAGTGCCCACTGCCTCCCACAATTTTTACTGTAGGTTCAATAAAATGTCAACGATCAATACTTTTTGTTTCACTCCTCCTCCTGAACTACTAGTGCGCTTCCTCCGCTCTTATTTTAACTTTTTGGGATAGATCATAAAAGAAGGTGCACCATCTTTCCTCTGTGTTATTCTGTTCTCTAGGAGAAATTGGTGACCTGAAAATAGGAAGCTTGTCAGGATTCTTAGCAGGAGCAGCTTCTGGCTCGCAGCCTCAGAACAACAAAAACATAAGAGCGACTCTGAAACTACATAAAAAGCACAGTGCATAAATAAAACTGAGCTTTGTATTTGCAGGATTTGGGCAATACTCAGTAAGTAAGGAGACGAAAAAACAAAGTCTGTTAAAACGGGGTAAAGTAGCTTCAGAAAGAAATGACACCAGCTGCAAACAAACCTAAATCAACAGAAAAGGAGAAGGAGTCCAAGAAACAAGTTGAAGGGGGGCTGCAGAGTGACAGTAAGTGAAGGCATTAGGGAGAAAGCTGCAGTCAGACAGATATAGAGAGACTTTGGCCCAGCTGGATTAAGGTCCATTTACAGTAGAGTTTGCTGGGTTTGCTCCTCCTCCTCCTCCTCCTCCTCCCTCTTTTCCTCCACTACCAGACTGACTGCAGTCACAGAGGGAACAAGAAAGAATTTGTCTTCGTTGGAGCCACTGTCAGTAAACTGTGACCACTGGCTTGGGTCACTATGCTATTTGGGTCAACATATGTATATTTATACATATATATATTTTCATTACAGTCACTGTCTGAAATAACTTGTTTCCTGATGCTGCTTCCTTGACTGTCAGTCTATAAAAAGCCTCTACCACACCCCTAACAGGGTTCAAAAATTAATTTCTAGTCTTGGCTTGGCGGCATTATCATGTTCTTGCAACACTGTGAAAATGTTTGCGACCAACAATCTCAAGAACTGCAATTTCCCACACAAGTCGCATGATCGTCCTGTCAGACAAAGCTGAAACCACATGATCTATACAATGGGAAAACAGACTTTCTTGTGTGTTATTGATTAGTTTCTATTTACTGTGTTAAAGTGAAATATGCTGGTGTAAACATGCAGAGCTAAACTGTTTACTTCTAATGGGATAATACATATTATGGTATTATTCAGTCTAATCTTTATGTCCCTTACTTGTGTGACAAATCGCAAATAAAGTAGCCTAACATTGTTTTATTTACCATAGTCAGGCTTTGGGCAGTTGACTGTTATTTAACATTGTTTTTCAAGCCATGTTAAAGAGGAAGTTAAATGAGCATGCTTTAAATGAGTAATGAATTCCTTTGTTTGCAGTAATTTTAACTTTTGATAAATACCTGAAATAATTTAAATGTAAGAACTGAAAGTTAAAAATGATCAAAACTGAAAAAATAAGAAATAAATTTATTTATTTATCAAATAAGAAAAATATACTTTTACTGAAAATATTTCTCCCGATAGTGCAGTGTATATTAAAAAATAAGATACTTAAATGTAAGTAAAAGTAAGCTAGCGCCAAGCAGAAGTTTTCTTGTGTAAAAACATACATCTGTCAGTCTTCTTGGTTGTTTTATTGATGCAGCAAGAGTCTGTCCTGTAGCTGGAGATCGATAACTCTACATGGGCTCTATTTTTAAAAATTCCCACATCAACCCATCAGTGTGTGAAAAACAGGTGTGTGGTGGAGGTAAAGCTCACTGCAGACACGCTCGGGTTGTGCACTGCAGCCCGTGATTCATCAGCTTTTGTCAATAACCCAGATTTTCCCTTCTTATCCTCTTAAATGTGAGTTTACATTCAGACCTGAGCTCGGAAAACCTTCTGTAAACAACTTGTCTGTTAAACAAGCTGGTTGCTCATTTGGAGGCAACTCTTTCCAGCCAATCACTGTCACATACACGGCAGTTACCGTATTTACAAGCCTCACAGTCAACTTATATTTGAAAAGCAAAATTAAAGTTTCATAGAAGGTGATGTGGGTCTAAAGAAACAATCAAACTGCATATTAGTTTGTGTTGAACTATGTCCGCTTTTGGTACTCAGCTAAACCATGGCCTTGAGTGTCGCATTCAAGATAATTTCCTCTGAAAAAATATCTACCGCAGTCTACTTAAATACAGCTGTTGAATGCTGTTACATAACATTGCTGGCCAGCGTCCAAACCCAGGAGAAATTACATGAAAATCCAGATATGAGGAAGCTGTAAATCGTCTGACCAAATTTTCAGCAAACAGATAAAACCAATCTGCAAGTAAGAAAGGATGTCATATGTCAGGTCCGTGAGTCAAATAGCGAAAGAAGTTTCCTGAAGGTGAGTTTTAGTTGTGACAGATGGAGAAAAAAATAGACTTCTCATTTCTTTCTACTTGAAAGTGTTGCCCTGGGTTGAGAGAGAGCCTGTGAGTCCAAGAGGTTACTGAAACAGTTAGCAGAGCTCATATTTTAAGCAAACAAGCTACTTGCTTAGAATTAAAATCACACCAGTGCAGGTGCACTTATGCACTTATGCATTTTGCAAAGTGCCAACCTAGCCTTAAAGTTTTAAAAATAATTCCTTCTTGGTAGTGGATTCAACATACCACTCTGCCTAAACTGTCAAAAGCAACAATCTTCTCAGCAAATGGCTTGATTCTTGCACATTAAGCTGCAGGAAGGGGATGAAAAATGTGAGTAATGGGGAGCAACTGTGAGGCAAAAAAAGAAAAAAAAGAAAGCAAGTAAAAAAAAAACTACACATCAAACTACACATGTAGCTTTCACTCTAAATGATTTAGAGATTCTCATTCTAGATGATTCTCATTACAGCCTGGGGAGGATGGGGTCCTTTGGGGTCACCAGCTAAGGGCAAGCCAGGTTACCGCTGCCAGACCAGCTACTGGATGCCTCAAATGTGCCAGGGTTTCACAGCACAAGGCGGCGCTGGGCTGCAGTCCAGGCAAGGGTACCCTTCTCAAGACAGACAGCAGGAGAGCAGAGCAGAGAAAGACATAAAATGACAGACAGACTGAAGGAAAAAAGAGAGAAACCGTTTATGTACTGCCGCTGTGCTGCAATTAAATCATTTGAATCACTGAGCCGGAGAGACAGAGGCCATTATTCAAGCTTGAGTCTGACTATAGAGCTGGTGACAGGACAAGTGAGAGAAGTGAGAACCGCGATGATGCATGTTTTTTTCCTATAGCAGTTTCTTAACACCACTTGAAAGTTAGTAACGATCCACACAACACCTCAGTGATTGCAGTTTTTTCTGTCAAAGCACTTCTGCACACGTGGAGAAAAAAATATTACTTTTTCAAATTATTACACCAAAACATATCGACAAGAAAATTAATCTATTTTTGTAGCCCAATTCACTGTCAGTCTGACCCAAAAATCTCATTTTTAGTTGTGTCCTAATTAAAAGTTCTCTGCTTTGTCTCAGGTCTGTCCTTCCCTTACCACATAAAATTTAGGGAGACTCATGTACTTTTTAACCTTGACCCATGTTTTAATGTTTTTTTTATGTGTCTAAGTGACTAAAAGGGACAATCATTTTTAAAATTGGTCCAGAAAGGCTTTACGGTGCTGCAGACAGAAGCTGCAAAACAGGCGCACTGTCAATGTGTTTATACTTAAACTGCTTGTTTTTATCACTCAGATTATTTTTTATCTCCTGGCAACAATACGCAAAGGATCTTTTCTTCTTTGGCTTAATTTGCTTGAGTCTCTTGTCTAAGCAAACTTCACTCACAGAGAAGTCTCTACCTGAGGTCTTGCGAAAAATACGAATTGTTGCTTGCTAGTTTCTAGAAATCAGCTAAATATTCAGCCATGACGTTGAAAGTTTTGTTGTGTTTGAGTACAGAGGACTACATTTCTGCACTCCAACACACAAAAAAAACACTTCCCAGCACTTCCAACTCTCATTCATGTTTCCAACAAAACCTCAGAACCAGATTTTTCCTTGGGTTGGACTTGGCCATGCACCATAAAAAACAGACCGGACTGTGCAAACAGTAGGTAGAGTCCTTTTCATAATCTTGTCAGGCAATTAGAATGAGAACAATCCATGTCTGTCAGTGGTATAAAAAGCACTTTTAGTGGACGCGCAATGGTGATGCTAAGTTCTCTGGCAGAATAACATTGCAGCCCTGTTTGACGGCTGACAGCTGCAGCACTCTCGAGCAATACAAGACATATTTTAAAAGCTGCTGTCACTTGGACACAAACACACAGGGAAACAGGGTCAAAGTTTGCCTCTGAGAGAAGAAAACAAAGAGGGGCGGCCACAGCAAATTGTCCATTCCTTACTGTTGCGGTAATTGTTATGTGGTTGATTTATTGCTGGCATCAGTGAACCTGTTCAGCATGTTTGACAGACATACAGTATCAGTGAATAAAATATCCCTGCTGCTCTCACTGCCTCATGCAGAGCATCAAACCCGAGCTTTTAAGTCTCTTTTCACTTGACCACTTTGAACCCACCTTTAGACCTACCGCACAATTACTGAAGACGAGCAGACTGATATAAGCAAAGACACGACATCAGGCACTGCTGACTGTGAGCAACGGAGGAGTTAAGGCTCCGTGTTTTGACTGAGTTTAAGAGAAAGACAGAGAGAACGAAGGAAATCAAGTAGCGAGACGCTTGAAGAGACATTCAGAAAGGAAGTCAGTCTAAGCAGGAGACATGAGAGAAGGAAGAGAGAGTCTGGAGGAAAAGCACGACGGTAAGGTGTGTGGGAGGGTGTTGGTTACACAGCCCTCACTCTTGTTAATCACTCTGCGTTTCTCAAAGGCACAGAAGTGAAAAATGTTCTTTAGTGGAGGGGAGGAGCAGAGGATGTGGCAGGTGAGGTATGTAACTCTCGCACATAGGGCTTTAATCTGAAGTTAATTTGCCTAAACTTGGAGAGAAATGTTGCTGACATTTAAAGCTACAGTCGAACAACCTGGGCAGGAAACAGCATCATCATTTAAAAAAAAAAAACGTATAATTCTTTTTCGATTTTTAGATCAGATGTAAGATGTTAAAAATAATGACAAAATCCAACCACACAGGAGAAAAAAAACATAGCTTAAAATTCTGAATATTTCTCTACAACCATTAAACAGGACTCAGACCCGGTGGCCATGCTGGCAGTTCAGTGAGGTTGTGCATAGACACAGAGATGCTCAGAGCTACAAAAATGTGAATATTTGCAAGTTTATGTGCCGGCAATAGTAATGCTAAGATGATGTGTAGCAGCTGCAACGTTTTGCATGTTCACAGTCACAATTTGCATGCAAAAATAATTAGCATTTAGCACAAAGTAAAGCTGTGTCTGATGGGAGAGTTGTTAATTTTGCAAGTTTCGGATCTTTAACCAAACTACTGTTATTTTCATGGCATCCTTATAATGAAAGTGTTCACTTAATTTCAACTGAATGTATTAACAATTGTGAAGATTTAGATGTCATCCTGATGCTGGCAGGTGAGAGAAACATCAAAGTTGTTCGAATACATCATCTGGAAACCATCAAGTATAAAAATTTTTGTGCTAATCGATCCAGTAGATGTTGAGATGTTTCAGTGGATAACGGAAAAATTTGACCTGCTGGTTGCGTTACATGGAAATCTGAGGCACATCAAAGGCATGATTCATCCTCTGGAGATCAGGCAAATACGTTTTGAATTACAAAAACCTAACTGCTAGATGCTGAGATATTTCAGTCCGGACCAAAGTGGCGGGCCAACCGTCTGTTATCCCTCAGCAAATAAGCAATAAATATAAACTGGCTGACACATTGCTTTTTCCACCACACGGGTCTTTTTCCAATATTGCTATGGCAAAAAAAAAAAATAGGCACACTGTAACTCACATCAATATATTATCATCACAAGCACAAGAGCACTATCTCGGCTGAAAATAGACAGGCCTTTAGACACAGAGGGGCTTCTATTTTAAAGAGTGACCGCATGGTGGCTGAGAGGCGGGTCAATATTTCCAAACAAATGAACAGGCTCAATTGACTTTCACTGAAAAGGGAAAAAAAAGAAAATCTTTCTCTTAGGTTACATCAATATGAGATTGTCTGGAATAAAAGCTCCTCTTTTCATTAACTGTTTCTCTTTTTTTATGAGATTCAGCTCAAACTAAGCAGATCCAAACTCAGGGGGTAAGAGAGAAAGAGAAACCAAGGTGGAAATCAACAGACAGAGCAAGAGAAATGACTCAAGGCGAGACAGATTTACCACTGTATCATCTCTGCAGCCAGCCTCATGGGTCCTGCACAGACACCAGCCAGTGATAAACACAGTCTGCAACCAGCCTGTCAACCAGGTCTTCGCTTAGTCAGGATGATGAACACAGTCTGCGCCTGTGCAGCCTCGGGAGTGTTGATGCCAGTCCATGCTGGACCAGTGTGACATTAAATAAAAATAGCATTTTTTTTCATTCACAAACCCTGCTGTTCTTTAAAACTTCTTTCCAAAGGCAAAATCTGTTGTTTGATTCTGTCAGTCATCATTTTTTCATCAGATTTGTTGAGACTGGAATTAAATCAGCCGGTTTCTGCAAAAATTAAATGATTTTTTTCTAGTTTTGTGATCTTCAGATTTTGTACTAGGCTTTATTTACTGCCACAATTTTGTACAAAGGCAGCTGGATCATGTTGATACCGAAACGTACAGTCACTGGAGGATCATGGTACATTAAAAGCCGAGCAAAATGAGAAAGTGCTTTCACAGCAAACCACAACATCTCGAGCGCTTTCCAATGTTGACTCTGGAAAACCAAAATGTAGCCTAGTTGTCTGTCACAAACAGTGTTATATTTTAAACAAAATGCTTGCTGGACGTTAAACGGTTGCATTCCTAGATTTAGATTATCTTAGTTTTGATTCTTTCACAGTTGTTATACCTCTCAACCGGCAAAAATGATAACGTTAAGTATTTTCCTTGATATTTATTAGAGGAGAAAACCCTAGAAACATTTCTTGAATTGTTCTTTAAAAAAATTGCTAGACCAAGTTTAAAAGAAAGCAAAATACCTCACAAAGTCATTATGTAATAAATAACTACTGACGGATTTAACTACTCCAACATTTTACTGTCTGGTCTACTTAACTGAACATGCCGTCCCATATGCTTTTAAAGCAGCCACAAGGAGTTTTTAACTGGTCGTCAAACTGTCTCGTTTTATACCGATGCCTCTATATGACCTGTAGGTAAGTAAAAACACCATCAATATGAAGATTGTCTACTTCTGTGCAATTATTTTTAATGCAGGTCAGTTTAACCTCCAGCCAGCTGGCATTATTCATAAGAGGAGCAAGTCTGAACGACAGCCTCAGGGGTTAAATGTTTGCCTCCACATGTACAGTAACCTTGGTCAGGTAAATAATTGACCAGCCTATAGCACAAGGTCCTCCGCGTTGTCAGGTGAAAAAAACCTATAAAATAGTCAGCGGCACACATGCAGCAATCAGGGCTGCAAATGTATACTGATCATTTTTTTTTTCCCATGTGCTTACATTTGTGCATATCTATACATGCTCAAGCCCAAAAAAAAAAAAAAAAAAGTTCAATTATATGTCTGACGCAATCAAATACTCTTCTGTGCAACATTACACAAATCAAACATATTGCACAAGTATCCCCAAGCAGTTTCTACCCAGCTTAACTTGGCAGCATAACAATCCACTCTCACATCATTAGCATTTACATCTAAAAAAGACAGAACCCGCAGCCCGAGTCTTCCAAGGACAAGTGTCAATTTACACTAACTATTAAAAGCAGTTCAATAACACATAATTAATATATGAATGACAAATAAATAGCTCCAAGCAATCATTAAATAGGAACTTGTTGTAGCTTGCTGCATGAAATGTGTATGCTTCTTCTGCTGTGTGCTTTTTACTCTGCAGAAATATACTACTTTCATTTTTTTTTTTTTGAGCTTTCTCTTTTCCAACCCTGCCTTTAAAAAACAAAATCAAAATAAAAAAATGCTCGGAGAAAGTATTTATTATAATTCATATGGTGAGCTCATCAGCAATATACGATCTCTGGGCTTCAAAAGCTGGCAGATCTGCAAAGACTGCAGATTAGCCGTGACTAAACGGGACTCAGCAAATCAAAGGGGCCGCAGGCTGAAGGGACCGAGACTGAAGGGATTCATCAAGTCGCTCACATTTCAACAGGTCGGACGCTCGCTGTCAGAGGGGTCTAAACCTGCAGCCTCCTGCTGACAGTCTCCCTGGTTACTCCGCCACCCTGCTGACTCTGATCAGGTGAAAGGGAAATTCACCACTTTTTCAAAGCCTTATGTGAAACTAGGATTCAAGCATATGTAGTCAATAAAATGACACATAATTAATATCAGCACTCTTGTATTTTGCAATGATTTTTTTTTTACACATTTATATTCTAAAAAGAATTAAAATCACTTGTAATTGTGCCCCCCTGATATTATTGGTTTATTATTTAATCAGACAGAAGTGACATGCTGACCAAGCCAGAATCCAAATTAGATTTAAAACCGTCCTTCTTCTGTTTGTGGGGAAGATAAACACATTAAGTAACAGTGATCCCTGAACCCTGGCAATCAAACAGAGGCACGCCCTGACCACTTTTCCTTTAGTTCAGTCAGGAACAAGAGGGGAAGGGAAGTGTGGACAGAAAGACATGTATTCCTTCCACAGATTAGGGACATTCCCCTCTGTGCTGACTCGAGACGAAGGGATTTAAGTCGACTGCATCTGTGTGAGAAGAAGCGATGGCGACCCAGGATCAGGCAGATAGGCTGCACGGCACAAACGGAGCAACGAAAATACCTCAAAGTTTAGCAGGCACAGACGCAGAAAAGCAGAGCCACAGAAAGTACAGAAGAAAAAAGCAGTGAAGGCAGGAAATTCCACCAACTTGATTCATCGATCAGAAAACAAGTCGTGACAGATCAGAGAATTTTCTGGACTTGGAGTCAAACACTACACTTAAAGTCCTGTTTTAATGTTTGCTTTCCTGCAGAAGACTTCAGTTTGTTTCTGCAGGACTTCATTAAGAGAAACATTCATCACTGTTTCTTTGCTACTTTCTGAATTTGCTCAAAAAAGATAATGAAAAACTTCATCTTGTAAAGCGTGAAAGCTTAGGTATTAGTCAGGTATTACTTTTTTATGATTTATTACACTGTTTAAAAGGGCCAGATTCAAGTAAAAGGTGAACAAACTATGCGAAATTTGATGCACTGAATACAGCAAGCACTAAAAGTGCTAAAATTAAGGGAATAAAAAGCACAATATCACACAGCCGAATCACATGATATAGAGTAAGTGAATCAATTTTTTATGCCCTGATCTAGTAAGCAGATAACTGGTTGGATTAAATAATATTGGAACATTTAATGTTTTCAAATTTTACTACTGAGACAATTTACAAATGGGTCATAAAAAGAAAAATGTAAGTAAATGAGTTGAGAAACACAACTAATTTATGCTTCCATAGAGAGCACAAGGCCTCTTTTAATGGTCTGATGGGTATGAAAATGATGTGGATCATGTGCTAAAGCAATTGCAGTCACCAGATCTTTACCCAAAATGAACACCAATACAGGCTGACATACTGCACAGTCCTCTTCATTATCATCATCATTACTGTCACCAGTATTTGGGCAGAGAAGAGCAGAGAATCTGTTGTTTTTTCCCCTTTGATTTGTTTATGCAAATGATAGGCGACATTTTGTGCATGCAGGAGACGAAGGCACAGAAAAAGTCTTTTATTGTCTGGTGTTTGTGGTGGAGAGCATAGGTTACCACCGTCACCAACCAGTTTCCTGGGGAAACCCTGAAATATACTGCACTGTTTCTATTCTATGAAAATTTCTCACACTTTTTGCTTCTTGTTTTGTTTGGGGTGTTTAAAAAAGTAGCAACCTTAAGGATTTCTAAGCAAATGAACTTCTGTTAAACGCCTCTCTATAGCCTAATGAGGTAACAAAATGTTGACAGAGCCTGCGGCCTGCTGATGAAAGTACTGCAATATTTATATATTTGAAGTATTACGAACTGTCTGCGGCTATATTCCTGGAAAAAGGATGAATTAGTTTATTGCTAATGTAAATCAACATTTCACACCGCTGCAGTTTCATATTAGAAGCTTTCAACTTGCAGAACACACATTAATGTTTCACAGGAAATGCAGTGCGATTGTCAGTGAGCTTGACTCTGACCGGCTTCGTTCATCAAATATGCATCTGCAAAATAGTAATTTTTCAGCATTTTTTTGACAGTGGATTAGTTTAAAATATTGCAGGGGAGTAATGGAACAGAAGGAGCAGCCACAGTGAGCTGCCGAGGAGAGGAGCTCCATGCGACACATGGCACAAACTCAACTTTTACTGAGTTTAGGTAACAAACTTTTGTGTCCATCTGTCCACAGACTCATGTCTAATTATGGAGTTATGGAAAAGGCTAATTATGGCCTGATTTCTTTATTACAACAACAGTTTCTTTTGCTGCCACAGTTTTGTGACCTGTAGTAAACACTTATTCTTACCACCAGTAACTTCAGGTGTTGCTAAATCAACATGGACTAAAATCTCAAGGATTTACAGCAAAAACAACTTTATCATATTGCTGTTTATTCTGGGAAGATGCTGCTTTCCACATCTATGGGATTTTTCTAATTATAAAGGAGCTTTTTTTTGTTGTTATTCGTTTCTGCTAGGCATAATGTTACCTAAAAAAAGGCATTTGGTCTTCGTAATGTCAATAAAAATTACAACTGTTAGAGAAAACAAACACTCCCAGCACACTGGCCGCGAAGCAAAATAGACACATAACTGCCATAAGTTGCTCTGTTTGCTAATTTAGCATTAACAGTTACAATTTCTGGTAAACATGCAAACAGTTATTTAAGTAAAGACCCTACACTATATTTAAATAACTATATTCTTAATAATTATATATATTTGTATCCATTGTGGCATTTCTGCTAAAGAGGGCAAATGGGGCAGCAGCCATTAAAGCCACTAGACTCTGCAATTCCTGTCTCCTGGCAGAGTTGTTGCCAAACATAACAAGCCCAATCCTCTATTTATGAAGTACAGTGAATCAGTTCAGTCGGGGGTATATTTATGCTCAGTGCTGACATATCCGGGCACAGTTCGCTCACAGAATTCTTCATGTGAACACAGCGGACAAAAGCATTGGTGAGAAAGAAATGGAGCGCCGCCATCCCAAACAAACCCCATTATCGCCTTCTTGCTGTCAATTTCTGGTCCAATTGTTGCCAGCTGAGCCTTGGTACACTGCTGAGTCAGCCATCAGATTTATGACTTAGGCGCAGACGTGCACTCACAGAAACTTTAAAGCACAACCATTGCAATTCATTAAACACGGATGGTTTTAGAACGAACCCTGCTGGAGTTTTAAGGATCTCTTACTCTCTTCTGAGTACTGGTAGTCCCTACCTCGAAATGCCTTCCAGCTAGCTTCACTGACCACACACACAATGTGCAATGAGGCATTTGTGAGTGCATATGTTTGTCCACTCACAGAGCACAGCATGTGGGTGTAGTGTGTATGTTGTATATAGCAGTTATGTGTGTGTGCGTGTGTGTGTGTGTGGAAACAATACAGACCTTAAAATAAAACTGTCCAATCCCTGTGAGGCATCTCTGGCTACTTTGGCAAGACCAGTTATACTTTCTAAGAACGCAAAGCGACATGGTGTCCCGGCGCAATGGGGAGCTTTAGAGACAGTTTTCTCAACTTGAGCTCAAAGAGAAACAATGTTGCACAAGTTAACCAGCGAGTTCAGTTTAAGATACAATAATTCTTACAATTACACACAATATATATGAGAAGATATACAACCACCTGTTACTAAGGCTCCATATTTGGGTCACTTTATGACAACTGTGTGAGCCATGAGGTCTGTGGGAAGTGGCTGAAAGCTCCAAAACAAAAAAGCCAGCAAGTAAATCTAAAGTTAGGGGAAAAAACACACTCTGTCTAAGGTCAAGAATGAACTCTCTCATATAGCATACATGACAATCAAACCATTTATTCTTCTGTACATATAAAGGACCAAATAATGTATCATCTACCTAGTTAAGTGACTGTGGAATAACAGAAACACTTTATATAAAAAAAAAAATTAAATAACAGTACAATTTTTTTTCATAATGCTTCAAAATTTAACTGACTCAGTAAAAAGAATTAACAGCTTTCTGAAAAGCTTCATAAAAAAGTAGTTTTTGTGGGGCGACTGAGTGGATAATGTAGTAAGTGTCTCTATTACTTTCTTTTCCCATGTGTTTATTTTTAGATTTTGCAGTGAATAAAAAGACATGCTTTGTATTGCAAAAAAGAGGTTGAATCCATCATGTGGCCTGTTATATAGGCCTTGGATATGTTCAGGACACCTAACACCAGTGTAAACATGCCAGCAGCCACCAAAACAGCCTTAAAAAAGAAACAGCTTGGCTGCTAAGAGGCCTAGACCTCCTTTGGCTCTCTGCACTGTAGTGACCCCAATCGAGGCCTACATCAAAGGCTCAGTACAGTACAGTAGGCTGAGCGACCAAGAAGGGACGAGGAAGGAGAGGAGTAACAAGATAGAGAGAATGAAAGAGCATCTTGTTGGGAAATGTGTCTTGGCTGATGATCAATGCTGACGTGTCCACTGTGAGTTCAGGACGCATGTATAAAGCCTCTTTACACAGAGTACTAATGTGGAATCAGCTTGACCTTTTTGTTCAACCATGACAGCCAAGTTAGAAACACTGTCTGACTTTTTACAAGCCTTCAGGCGCATAGTTTGTAATACTTCAGCAAGCTTCAGAGTTAGAGCAGTAAAAGATCTTCACTTCGAGATATAGTACAATGACAGCATTATGGTGCTACAACATGAGGCCTGGATGTTTGTTTACCTCCCAACATGAACATGTAAGGACCGCCTGGCTAATACTGAGTGCTTGCAGCCGAGGAAGAATGAGACAAACAAACCACAAAGTCGTAATTAAACAGTAAGATGCAGTGAAAGGTAAGAGCAGTGAAATGCAGCCTTGCATACAGTGTAAGCCTATTAAGCAACAGGACCTCAAACAAACAATGTGGATTGAGGCTGGCATAATCTTAGAGATTACAAATCCAGGAAACTGAGTCAACAGACATGAGTCTGACCTAGTTTGGCATTACTTTGTTCTATCAGCATTGCTTGATGACCTGTTGTGAAATGACACGTACAGTAGAACTGCTGAAATTCCCTGTTCACAGTTCATGTAAAATATATATATATATGCATGGTATTCTAAAAAGGGCATGAGCAGAGCTAATGACCTCATGTTATGCAACATGAAAGAAAGGACTGACTTTGCGGAGCACTGTGAGTAAAATTCCTCAGACTGATGTCATAACATTCATTTAGAATATTTATTTTTTTAAGGACACTAAATACATGCAAAATCTTTATTTATGTTGAATGCAATAAATTAAATATAAAATATATTAAAAATAAATAACGAGTTACTAATTATGACTACTAATAAATAGTTGGGAATGTTCAATTCAATTCAAAATCAGTTTTTGATTCAAACTGATTCCTGATTCAAACCTAATTTTGGATCAAATTAATAGAAATGACATTGTAATCTATGTATTGCATACCATGTGCAAAATCTTTCACCTGTGTAAATAACAATAGCCCACTAAAACACAATGTGAAACCCAGCAGGAATTTGAAAATAAATAAGAAATAATTAAAGGAAGCGTTAATTAAATAAAGCACCTCCCAGTCTCCAGCCTGTAGGAGAAAAACATAATGAGGGGAAGTTTTCTGTTGTATTGTTATTAGCATTATGTCTCCAGCTGTGGCGAGCAGCCTGTCTGCTGCATCGCTAGCTGCAGGGAAAGTTACCGTTGAACAAGAGGCTGAGCGAGCACAGGGTTCTTGAGGTGAAACAGACCCAGCACAGAGTTGTTTTCTTCACCTCAGAGTTGGTTTGATTCGTTCAGTTCTGCCGCGTGTCTTGAGTCAGCTGGTCTCGTCTGCGGGTGCTGCGCTGCCCTCGCAATTTATATCAGCCTTTTACGATCCGTCAGCATGAAGTTATTACCCAACAGTTAGTAAATCAGTTATTGAAATTTCTGAGTCCATTGCGATTCGTTGAAGATAAAAAACAAGTTTCTTATGTGAATTAATTTTTTCACCCACACCTACCAATTAAATCAAAGAAAACCATCTTTCAATAAACAATTTGATATTTAATCAGAATTTCCTTGTAATAATTAAATTGGAAAACACAGTTTTGTAAAATTATGTCGTTGAAAGTAATATTTTTATCATGGTGCAATTCCACTGGAATTAAATGAACGATAACTTTGTTACTCAAAAATGATTTGTCCAAAAATGCTGATGCCTTCGTGCCAGGTCATATTTGAATTTAATTCAGTCATCCAATTTTTCTTGCTGATGTTTTCACTTCAGTAAACCAGCAACCACAGCGAGAAAAAAATCCCCACATTACAGCTCCAACACTTAATTAAAACAAAGATGATATCTTTGATACCTCAAGTTTCCAAAAGAAACAATATATAAAAAAATGCAACTCTGATGAATTAAACAAGTCAGAAAACCAGAGATCTGAACTTAAACCAACTATTCAGAGGAGCTATGGGGCAATTACAATAACAATCCCAATCCAATGCATCAGCATGATCACCGTCATAATTAACAAGCTAATTCTCATGTATGATCCCCATCGGTGGTAAAACTCATCACTACAACTCAAGTTAACATTTCTGCAGCATAACTTCTCCCTTCTATTGGCCCCTTGATTCAGTGTGTGTGTGTGTGAGTGTGTGCCTCCTCTGAAATCCTGAATCTGCAGCACACTTCTGACATTAGAGTGTGTGTGTGCGTGTGTTTGCATGACATCGTCGTGTGTACAGCCTTTGCATGCCACTCTGACTCTGATGGAGTGAGAAGGTGAGATAAAAAAAAGTGACTGAATGACAGTCTAAAGAGAGACAGGCAGCAGCACACCACAGCAGATCTGTACACGTGGCCTCCTAGCATCTCTGTGTACACACACACACACAAACGCACACACATATACACACACAGTCTGTCTTGCTATCCACAGTTTTGCTCTGGTACACATTGATGCACGCAGCACAGCAACAGACAAGAGTTCACATCAACTGCGTAACCCTGCTTTTTTTTTTTTTTTTTTTTTACAAAATGACTCTGAACATATTAAAATAAAACCGTGCTCCAAGAGGATGAAACAAATTATCAGGCGTTAATTACAGAGAGCAGCATTCTGTAAAGTTAAAAGCCATCTGCTGGATGTAAAACTCTGTGGCGTTGCATGTGAAAAAAAAAATATATAAAGCACAAGTAAAAAATCTGAACATCTACTTAATGAAAGGAGTATCAGACTGTTTCAAGAAATTCAAAGAATGTTTTAAGGGCCTTATTTCACCCTGGGCATGAAGCAACAACATTTGTCTGTTTTATTATCAGTTATATAACTGGAAGCTTGAGCCAAGCAACGTGATTGAGCCAATTGTGTTCCAACTGTGCTGAAAATTCCCATAGAACAGCTAGCTGGGCTCGGCAATATACAGTACAGTACACAGTCATTTGCTATGCTTTTACATGTTGTATCCAAGGAGCCAGTTATTTTCTGTCTCTTTTTCCATTCTTACTTTGAAATACACACTACATTATGCACACACTAACATAATACAGTCAAATGCAACAGCACTACAAGAAAAAACGACTACCTTCACCTTCACCTGATGCATTGCACTGAAAATTCTTTTGGTATTATGTTTTGTTATGTAACATGAACTGAATTAAACTGTATACTGCTCCTGTGGATTTTCTTAGTAGTAAGAAAATCTAGTAATATGCAATAATGCCCAACATACTTGGAGGTATTTTGACAGAACAATGCTTTGGTCTATAGCTACACTGAGCCTCACAATCTGTATTTGAATTGTACACAAAAATAGTGTTTCATGCAGAAATGAAACAATTAATCTTACCATAATTCAGTAGAAGAAAATACTATTATCTCAAGTGTTATTTTTTCATTTTAAAGCAAAAAATCCAAAATATTTTCTTGTTCCAATATCAAAACTGTGAGGATTTCTTGTTTTTATGTCTTATATGACGTCAAGTCTATAATATTAGTGCTTCAGGTCAGGCTGATAACGTAAAAGTGTCATTTTAGAGGTAAAAAAACCCCCTGCCCTATCTATTTAACAGACCAAAGAATAAATGAGTGAAGTTGTTTGTAGTGTTTTTGCATCGCACTGTTTAGACAATGCAATGTGTGTCGGTGCCTTGCATCGGAGGAGTGCATTATGAAAACACACCATGCTGGCGCAGCAAGCACCAAAATACCACGAAGTAGTTCGGGTACAACTGCACTGTGCCACAGATTGTTGACATGACCCGATGTACTTTCGAAAACAACACTGCTATTTGATTAAGATAAAGAAGCAATAAAACACTTGTTGCCACATTGGTTTAACCACAGAGCAGAGTGATAAAAAAAAAAAAAATGTCATGAGGTGATTAAAATATCACCTTATTAGGCTGCTTTTCTTCCCTTTCCTACAAAGCTTTATCATCAGTGTTTGTGGCAGCAGTGAAATTGACTGTAGTCTATAATATGGACAGAGTCAAAAGCAAACAGTTTGCATTTATGAACCGTGACATTAAACTAATTAACAGCACAACAGTCCAGGAGCAGATAACAGAGGAGGAAGATAACAGAAGCTGACACCTGTGTTCATCTTTGACTTATTTACAAAGCAGCCTGGGCCAAACACCTCGATGGCTCTTTCAGAAGGATGGCACTGACTCACATTATTACCCCACATTAATCAAACTCTGTCTTGTTATCTGCCCATTCAAGCCGTATTCGCTGAGAAGCTCATTAAAACAGCAAATAAATCTGTCCTTTTCAACCTTCTACTCGCACTGGCGGCTGCCTCTCAGCTGAGTTCAGCTAATGTGGGACGTAAGGTAAAGCAGGACAGACATACTGTACATTGTAATGCTTTGACATGTGCAAAACACATCATATCATTACAGCCAATCAGCAAAACCGGATCCGGTCTGACATCATCACAGTGGGCATGGTCCGTCTTTACAGGACGTCTGTACAATGTAAACACATGGTGTTTTTTTTATCTTAACAATAAGGCTGCACATGGAATTATAACTGGGTTAAAACCTGCTCTATTGGATTATAATACAGTGATTTAACTGCTGGTTGAAACACACAAATAAATGTGTAAAAAGATCCTTTGTTTTCATTAAAAACATGTATTGCATTGTCAAACTGCACCTGAACATGTAAGCTAATGTGGGACAGTATTATTCAGACAAAGTGGGACACTATGTTTTGCTTTATTATGCTATAAAACTATAAAAGATAAAAAGAGATCAACATGTTCATAACCCATCACCTTTGCACCTAGCAGTGCACTCTCTAAACTATGGTCAAATAAAAACATTAGCCTACTTGTCTACCTGAAATGACCTACAATGCCAGAATATTATTCAATGAATTGATTCATTAATATTTTATCTAATCTGAATTATGAGGTTAATTATTACTTATTTAATTCAAGGTTTCACAATTACAAAGTAGTAATAAAGCCTGTTTGTGTTTAAAGATCTATGACTGTCCAGTTGATTAAAAAAGCTGTCCCACTTTACCTGCACATGCTGCCTGAGTAAGTAAAGGGATTATGGTATATTTGAAGGTGTGTGATTTCTAAAAAATGTGTGTTCTCATTTTTTAATTTCATGAAAATATTGATAAGGGCTTGAATGACTGTAGAAACAACACTATGGTGAGTCTACTGGGTTAATATGTAAGTCTACTGCATTTCCTACCAAAAAGTGACTCACATTACCTGAATTCACCCTACCTGACTTTATCTCAGGACACAAACACTGACCATACTGCACCTTCAGAAACTTACACTATCATGTTTTCTCGATGAATCATCTCTTGTGGGCTGACACATTTTATATAACTCTGTGATATCTTTATAACCAGCACTGCTTACAGCACTATTTTGGAAAGATACCAGAGAGCGAGGCATGGTCAAATCATTATGAGTTACTGGGTGTGAGAACAATTTCACAACTTTGCCCAAAAATAATGATTTTCAGTGACTGCGTCGAGGTTATGGAATCACCAAAGCTGCAAAAACACCGAAAGAACACAGGATTATAAAACTAACAAACTTTCTCGTCAGGGTGTCTAACACAGTTTTGACTAAATATCCTCACTTCCTTACATGTCTTTTCCCTCCTGCCTCCTTGTTACCTGCAACCTTTAATAGAATTCATAACCATTTCTGATATCTGCCTCCTCGGACAACAACTCTATAAATAAAGGAGGATTTATTCCTATATTTCATTTGGAATGGCATTCCCTGAAACCTGATGTGATGTGAACGAATTGGAGAAATATGTGCCCTGCTGTTTTTGTCCATTTGAGGTAATAAGTGCAAGATGTCTTCTATCCCAGGAGTGCTAGCACTTTTAGCAAAAAAATCTGTCACATACAAAAAGCCCACAACACCCGAGAGAGGTGATTTTTTTTCCCTAAATCACAGTTCAAGACTGAGGCTTAAAATGCTATGAAAGGCAACAACTGCTTTCATTTCCCAAATACACGTTCAAGGCGTCCTGCAGGGAACTCAGGTGTCCTGACAGATCACTCTGAACTCGATTTTGATTTAAGGATCTCAGGATTTCAGCATCAAGAAACACTCACTCAAATACTTTTTTCCGGCTGCAGGATTATTGAGCTCATGATTCTTATATTTTTTAAAATCATTTTGTTATTCACTGTGTCATACAAATGTAAGTATTATTCCTCACCTCTACAAAAAAGGCTAATTAGTTCATTTTACAGGTATTGTTGTGATTAACAAACAAGTTGCATCAAGAAGTCACGTCCAATGTGTTTGGCCTTCAGGGTCACACTGCTAATAGCTTCTGTGGTGACGCATATTTCTGGTAATGTTTGAGTTCAGAAAACGGAGTGAAGACAACCAGAGAAGGTCTCCAAGCATGAGCACAATTTCTACTCTTCTCACAGCTCTCACTGCAGTACAGTACGGATCATTTTTAACCCCTTTTTTTCCTTCTATTGATTTTTTATCATGTTATAACATGACAAAAACAACAAAAAGTAAAGCAAATGCAAAGTCGGGCATACCATGGATGACAGCAAACACCAAATCCGCCACAGGGGATAGAGATAAACAGAGTGTGATAAAGTAATTGCATGAGACCTACTTGGAGAAGCTGTTGGAGAAAGTTGCCAAGGCTGTTGCGGAGGGGAGTCCATCATCACCCCTCTGTATCCCGGATGACTCTCCATACGTGTTGCCCCTGGCCCAGTTCTCTCCGACCATGGGCAGGTTTGAGTACATGCCAAACGGCTTCTGATCTTGTAAGCCCACTGTGGAGGACGGGTTGGCTCTGTAGTGGTAGCTAGGTCCTGCGCCGACCCCCATGGGCGAGGACATGAGGCCTCCTCCATGGAGAGAGCTCATGCCGCCCTGGAGACACTGCGCCTGGCAGAAACCTCCGTTGTCCTGCTTCTCTTGTTTGATCACACCAGGAGTACGGATGTGGACGAAAGAGTTGTCAGGATCCTTCTCCTCCTTGATCATAACGCTGGAGAGAAGTGATGTGGGCTGCTGTTGTTGATGAAGAAGCTGATGTTGCTGGTGCTGTAGAAGGTGGTGGTGGTGCTGCTGCTGTTGCTGGTGAGGATGATGCTGAATCGGATGGTCTGTGCCGTTCACGTTGGTACAATTTATTCCGTTACCCATGAGAGACTTTGTTTCCTTCAGCAAGCCGCTGACAGGACCACCACCGCCCCTGCTGTCATGAAGGATGTCATTCAAGTGTGCCACCTCTGAATCAAACTCAAGATCACTGATTTCTGGCAGAGAGCTAGGAAGGTCCAGGTCTTGCCAAATCTCGGTATCCTCGATTAGGCGACCGCTGTTGCCATCCAAATCATTGGGACCAGTGCCTGTGTGTCCGCTGTAAGTTTCCAAGTCTTTGTCCAGAGAAATATTTCCCTCCTGCTTGATGTGCTGGGGAAAAAGGTCAGGCAGAGGCAGGTTGCCCAGGACGGAGGTGTCAGAGGTGCTGATGATGGCGGTGGATGTCCGGTCGAGGTCAGAAATGCTCTGTTCCAGCAGCGGCAGGTTGTCCCCCATGTTAAATAGATCCATATCCGGGTGTTGTTGTTGTTGTTGTTGAGGTTGTTTCTGCATTCTGCTGATTTTCCCCTCCTTCATGTCTGTCAGGACATGATGCTGAAGGGGCTCAAAGAGGCCTCCAAGCTCCCCATGGTCTTTGGTTCCACCTTGTCCATTTGGGGACACTACGGGCTGGGGCAGGGACCCAGGGCCAGGCAGGTGCATTGCAGGCTGGAGCAGCGATCCAGCTGTGTCACCTGTATCTCTACCTATTCCCACTCCTGCTTCCCTAAATGTCAGACTGTCGTCTCGATTACCGTTACGCTTCAGTCCACCCTGATCCATTTCTTTATCCTGACAGGACAGTGAGGGTGAGTCAAAGAGTTCACAACACAAAGAGAGTGAGAGAGAAGAGAGACAAGGTTAGGCTAAGATTAAACACCGATGCTGGATAAGATGATACATATGCAGTGGTTAGTTCATTAGAAAAAAATATAAAGCTTCTCTAAATATTGATCTTTCACAGTCTTGAAACATTTGCATTAAAAATGTGTTATGGTGCAGTTCAAAAGCATGGTGTAAGGCTCACATCCCTCTACTATCTCACAGTATTCTCTGTTTATTTTTTTCCTATTTTCATTTTCCAAGAACTGAAAGAAGTTGAATTAAACAGGCCATCTTGTCCTCCCACACCCACACTGGAACAATATGGCAGAGGCAGATATTTCATGGCAAAGTTAAGCAAGATAAGTACAAAAGGAGTTCACAGCTATCAAATATGTAATAACTGTAAAGTTTTTTTTTTTTTTCCTAACTGTACTTTTCTCTCAACTCAGGCCAAGAAATGGAAGACAAGCACAGGCATAACTTGCGATACAGGCAGTGCCACTGACAGTCCCTCATATAACACGTGTGCAACAACATACATCCCTCAAAAGAGATTAACCCACATTGGGTAGCCTATATGCGTCAGTCACCAATAACTCTCTACCTCCATCTGCAAGAGAGAGCAAATTAACAACGCAAACAAAAATACAGAATAAGAAATTAAAAAATAATTATAGTAATTAAAAATAATTGTATGTCAGTTAAACCACGGGGCAGCAACCTCTGCAAAGGAAAGCTTTGAGGGGTGTAGCTCACTTCGTAGCTATCTGTTGATCATTAACAATGACAGATATATCTAAAGGAGCAGAACTAAACTACTGTAATCACGCAAGCTGTCACTTGCGCCATTTTATTGTTTCAAAGTCAGCGCCGCTGATTATATTTTACAATTACACAAGTAGGCCTGCGCCGCTCAGCGCATATTAACTTTGTTTGCCTTTCAAATTCGTTATATTTCAAATACAAACTGTTAAATGATGCATTACTGAGCAGTTAATGACGAATGAATCATTTCCTGTGATTTTCTGATATGCGAGTCGCCGATCGGCTCTTTATTATCTTGTTTTCCATCAAGGCGCGCTCGTGACATTTTGCCAAGAAGACATTACTTCATAAAACGTAAGATAAACAAAGCTATGAGCTTCTGTGGGGTTACAAATTTGTTCAACAAGGAAAAGGAATTATTTCTTATTTCAATCGGACTCTCCTGGTGGAGAATTTCAAAGATTTCTGTTTTGGTCATGGGTTTCGTCAATTTTTCCCCGCCCACAGTACAGTATAGACAGCTTTGGTGTAATTAATACTGCATTCTTTTCCAGCTGACTAGTTATTTATTACATTTTAGAGTCCATAATAGGAGCTCTTTGTATGATAAAGTTGAAAAAGTTTCGGGTTTCCTGACTTTCTATACTGTACTTTTCCTACGGAACAGCACAACACCGCATTAGTGCAACCTGTTGGCTGCGATGGTAAATTGCAGCGATCACACGCATACAGCAGGACATAGCCTGATAAACAAGAGCACCGTGTTAAGTTTGTGCAACATATATTCTCTCTTTACATAGAAATAAAATGCTCCACGTGATCGACGGAGGTGGTATTTTTCAGCGCTGTCACACGGCGCAGGGCTGTCAGTGCGCCTGCAACGCAGACCCGGGGACGCTCATCGTCGGCCTATCGGGGGCACAACCAGTTTTTTTTTTCTCTCCCTCTCTCAATATTTCTTAGGCTAGATATTCAGAAGGTAATCAAGTGGTTGTTATCTAAGTAAACCGTACCTGCAGTGAAAGAAGGATGCGCTCCATCGGTTAGGTCATCTCCCAGTCCAAGTTGCTTGGGAAAAAAAAAAATTGTGAGAAATAACGCTATGTCCACACAGTCAAGCCCTCAAATAAAGCCCTTTCCTTGCAGCAGTGTTGCGTGGTGAAATGTAAGCTGGATCTGTTGCCGCCTCTTTCCCCGCACGGCAAGAAAACATCGTCTGAAATATCAACTATTTTACAACTCAAGTCAACAACGTCGCTGACATATCTAGAGCTGGCAGGATCCGCCGTGTGCGCAGTATCTTGCGCTCTGTCGATAACTTTTAACGCACGTCGCCAGTAGGAGGAAAAAGTGATCGATTGGTCACTTGCTCGCGATTTGGCGATTTCGGGATAAATCCGCAATGAAACGACAGATCTGCGGCGCGATATTCTGCTCTTACGCCATTAAACCCGTGAGTATATTAAATAGTTATATAAGACAGCCGTGTTGCCCTGGTGCACTCAACTGCAAACTCAGGCAGGGCATGGCGGACAGTTAAACGGCGTCAAGGTTAATGTAACAAGAAGAGCGCTTCCGCTGTGTACTTTCACAATAAAAGCTTTATTATTGTTGTAACCGTAATAGATGCTTTTCCACGATTAACCAAAAACGTGAAAAATAAACGTTTGTAGCTCCTTTAAAGCAGATAAGTATAAAGCTTTGCCAAGAAAGAAGATGATTTACATTAATGTAACGTATATCTAATCCTCCGTTCTGTGTTGTTTTTTAGAGCAAGCTCTTCTAGTTTTAATGTCAGATTTAATAACTCGGTTTCCTGTAGCTGTCTGTCTGTTCGTTGCAGCTTGACGCAGCTGTTACAGTAGTTTGACACTTGCCGGTGAACGCCCCTGTCCCCACTAAGACTCTCTCTGCTGGGGAATCTGTCAAAACGTGTCCTCGCCACCGCAAAAGCGTAGAGATTGAGGAGTCAGATAAAGGCAGTGACTCATGTTCTGCTGCAGCATCTTGAGTTTTCCGTGCAAATCAGCCAAATAGTGTTTTAGGTGCATTTGGGGGTCTTTTTAAGGGTCAAATAAGGTAATCATGATTATGCTGTTAGAATACCAGATTTTCATACTCTATTGCTGCCAACAGAATGAAGACTCACCTAAAATTTTTAGCAGATTATTATTTTTTGTGGTTATCTAGAGTCTTGACACCCGATTCACAACAAAGCAGACTGCTGAAAATGCTCAGACACACAACAGCAGTGTTTAATTTAAGTGGAGAAATATGAAAGCTGTTTGTTTTGACTGCTCATGTTATCGCTCACAGTCATTCCTCTTTATTTCTTGCAAGGCCAAATACTGAAATAAGGATTGATTCACTTCCAGGATTTAAGAATCACAATGAGACTGAGAGACAGAAAAGGGGATTTTTTTTTTCATGCAAACTTTTAAGGCAAAAACTTCCAGACAAAATTGCCTCCAGCACTTTCAGATCAAGGACATTAATCATTTCTCTGGCCAGCTCTGACTTTCTCTCTCAACAAGGCAGAAATGTAATTAGGGAGCTCCAACAGGGCGTAGTGCTTTTTGCTATAGAGCAGGGAGTGAGGGGTCAACGGGCAGGTTGACAGTCAGTGGCAGTCTTAAAAAACTTGATGATATACAGTCTTTTACATGATTAGCCTCCTGGGCCAAAGGTAATAATTTTACAATGACATACAATGCAGAAAAGCAGAACACTGTAATATACAATATGAGAAACTGAGATGAGCGAATGTTTTGCCCTTTTCAAAAAATTGTTTGTTGTGAGATTATTTTCTGTTTTAGCAAAGACAAATTACAGAACTTGAAATATAAAAAGGGCTGTGAAAGGCACAACATTGTTCTTTAGCAACAGATTTTTGTCAGTTCAACTTTCATCTTTTAGGACAGGTCCCCAAAGAGTCCGAATCCTTTTAATACATTTAAAGGGCCGACTTGAGTACTACACGAACTGACGAGTGACCTTTCGGTGACTATAATGCTGTTATACAATTCTGTTGGTCACCTTCACCAGGCAAGGTCTTTTGTAACAAATTCATTTTCTTGATGGCCCTCCAGTGGACTAGAGCAAGGACTAATTTAGGAGAGTCAGCTTAGGGTGAGGAAGAGGAAAAGAAGAGGAAAGGAAGGGTAAACTCCAGGTTGTGCAAACGGCCGCAGACGCCCATGCCGTTCTCTCGGAGACAAGGATGGGCAGACGCAAACCAGCAAACCAGCGACCAGGATGAGAGAGAGAAGGAAAAAGGAGAGGGGTGGAGGGAAGAGGAGGGTGGGCAGGTGTGGCGCTCCATGCAAGTCATTTGATTAGAAGGAGTAGAGTGTGTCCTGTGCATGCGTATGTCTCATTAACAGCTAGCGTGGCTGGAGAGAGGCAGAAGCTCCCCAGGGCCCGAGAAAACCACACTGTTCTCAAAACATCACAGGGAACACTGTGAGTTTTTAAATGCTGGGTAACAATGGGTGATCCTATTTACCGATAAATAATAAAAACACTGGACATGTGGCAGTCCATGTGCACGTATGTGCAACTGGGAATTCGTGGAGAAGTATGTTACCGTGCTTGTGTAATACACCTCGCTCTGTATGCATAGTAGGTTACACTAGTTTTAATGAATGTGCTGCTGTAGAGATGACTACATGTGAATATTCATTGATAGACAGGCTCTCACATGTGCTGCTAACTAATAGAGCCCAAAGTTTGGTTTTCAAGCGTTTTCGACCTTTGAACAAAAAATTTAAAAAAACACACCTCAGTTAAACTTTTGACCAAAAACCACTGGATCCAAGTAGAAGCATTCACTGACACTTAAACCACTAGCTCCCCAGCAGACTGAATAAAAATCCGCTTAAGTAACAGGTAAAAGGTCATTTTTTTTCCCAAACACAAGCAGAGTGTCTCATTTAACTCGGTAGAGTGTGACTGTTGAACCTTTTGCTTTTATCTGCTGAGTTTTAGGTTTTTGTTGCCGCCACCACCCAAATATAGCAGAGGTAAAAGGACCTTTGAACTTGGCTCAGTATTGAAAACCTGTCCTTTATAAAATAAATAGAAATGTGTTTTAGAATCAATGTCCCAGTTACTCTAAACTACTCTGCAGTTGTTTCTTTAAGAAGTACCTTTTTGATAGTTAAAACATCATGAAAAAAAACTCTGCAAATAAACCAGAAATCTCTGGGTAAAATGTATTTTTTTGTGATTAAGTGAGGGCCAATCTTTCGAGTGAAAGAGATTCCAGCAATTAGTTTCAATCAGATTATATTATTATATTAGTGAGTTGAGACAATCTTCCATTTACCAGAGAGTCAATGAGGGTAATTTGAGTTAAAAGTGCATGCAAGTCCATCATGTTAGTGGTTGAAAACAGATTTGTTTTAATCTTCCCCGTGTCCCTAACCTTGCAGGCTAACAGACTCTGTCCACTGAACGAGCTACTGGTGAGTCCACAGGCCTCTCTTTCAAGCCCTGATTTAAAATTGGGCAACAGGGATGTGCAGAATGAGCACTATGGTTCAGGTTATTGCCCCAGTTTCTTACATATCTTACCACTCCAGCACAAATAAATAACAATACAGTGTCATTTTTTTACAAGTATGATTGGTTTTGATACTGTGGCTGTTGGTGTTATGCCTAGATATTATTGTGAAGAAAGTTTTTTTCTTACTTTGCTAAAAGCTAAAAATATGTCCTTGATTTCATTGCCCATTACGATGAAATTTGAAGCAGCATTTGAAATCAAGATCAACATTTGGTTTTACATTGTATAGAGTGCTCTCTGAAGAAGGATCCCTGTGGAGTGACTCTACCACAGCCAGCTAAAATTTTAGGGTTTTAAACTACATGAGCCAAATGTTACAGTACAACAGAAGTGAACTTTCATATCAAAGAAAGATAGTCAAAAAAAGCAACTTTATCACATTTAAACTGAGCGAGTGACTTGAAAAATGATTTAGCATGATTGAATCTGCTCTCAGTCTTCTGTTAACTTGCACTAAATTAGGGAGCCACATTGCAACTAAGCAGCACTAAATTATTAGTGCTAGTAAGTGTAGAGCATATTTTTGTTCATCTCGTTATCTGTATTAATTTAGAACATTCAGACGCTATCTCAAAAGCATTGTTAACACTCACACAGCAGGACTTTCCTCACATGAAGAAGTTGAGGAGGAAGCACAGGGAGGAAGGAAGAGTTTCTTTTAAGAAGGAAGTACAGAAAGGAAGGACGGATTTCTTTTTTCAGGCAAACAGGCAGTTCACACCCTTTGGTATTTCTTCTTTGAGTGTGTGCTAAGTTACACAATGAATCTAGAGAAGGAAGGATGCAAATGACACAGCAAAGAAAGATTTTCTAGACGGACTACAAATTGTATTGCACCGTGTGACCTGCAAGTTTTTGTTTGTGTGTGCAAACTGTCAAAACAACCCAGAAGCAGCAGAAACCACAGTCCGGCCTTGATATAAAAAGTCTGGAACTCATCTGACCCAAATCCAGGCCATAGGACAACTGATCCATGTAGTGAGCTGTTATTTGTACCGGATGATATATTTTGTCAGCAACATGTCAGATTTAAGAATAAACTGAAATGTGAGCAGAGGAATTAACAAAGATTTTGAAATGAACACAATACATACATGTGTAAATCTCATTAAAAAAATAAAAAATCCAATCTTTGATTTGCTCGTGCACTCAGCATACTTAGTCTCACATGAGAGCACATACTGTACTGTTGTTCCTATATAGTCAAACACAACCACACTGCCTCTGTCAGACAGGAAGCCTGGATGATAACTTACCATTCCTGGATGGCATTTGGCTCATGTTCCTCTTTCTGCCTCGCTATACAAAAGAAAGTGTACTTATGCTTATGTAAGTGCTTTAGTGCTTTTAAATACAGCTCAACGCCTGCAGGAATTTTCAGTCCAGCTTATCTGGATTAAGCTGTAATTGCAAATGTTTTTTATTGTTTTGTGGGACATATTTGGTATGCCAAATAGGGGAATACTATGAGTGTCACAATTTTTTTTTGAAAATTGCAGGAAATCAATTTTAAGTCAGAGTCAAAGTCAAATTAGTCTAAGCAGGCTTTAAATTGAACAATGTACTAATTAAGTACTATAAGAACTATTTTAAGATAATTTGGCTTCACTTGAATATGTTCATTTTATGCTGTTTCTTGCTGTTTCAGAGTGAAACATTGTTCTTTTTAATCCATCACAGTCATATCATAGTTTTAACGGCCCAATACGTTTGATATTAAATAGTCATCAAAATTCCATATTAATATTTCTGAAAAAAAAATCTGATTTTAATTTTCTTTAGTAAGCAGCTGCTTGTTTTTCTATTGTCAAAAAACGATCGCATTGCTCAAATTGCTAAGGGTCTCACAATTTTTTCCAAATGTTTAGAGAAGGTGACATCTTGTTTGACTTTGTTTTCTTCCTCAAAGCTGCAGAATTGTCACAACACACTGCCACAATGTCTGATAAACAGATGTTCTGATATTTTGTAAAAAAAACCTTGATGCTCTGCATGAAAAAGTGAGGCCTAAAACTTAAGATCCTCAGTATTAGTATCTGCTTTGCATGGAGAAAAAGGCGTGAAGCTAACTTTCAAGTCAACTGACCACAGTAACTTTTGGATTTGAACAGTTGAAACATGATATATTGGGTTTTGAAAGAGATCAGCTTTAGAGACACTAATTTGTTTTCTGCAAAGTGGATGAACAGTGGACAAGTTTTACCATCCACAGCCTGATTTGCCAGCATTTTGCTTTTATCTTCCTTAAAATCAGCCCTGATGATCAAATATTTGTCATCTGCTTTCATGACTCCACACTGGTGTAATTATCTTATTTAATGTTCCCAATCACTAAATTTGTGCCTACCGTGGGATTGAAACAAGCCAAATTTGTGTTTAACTGTATTGACCCACAATGTATTCAGGACACATTGTTCTTTCTGCACATGGAAAGGGGATTTTTGGTGGCTCAGTGAGGTAAAAATACATTTTGCTGACAAATTGGGAGTTGCAAAGATTCAGTTCATAAAATCAGGAGAGGTGATATAAGTGTATATATCAACATTACAACAGTAGTCCGGTTGTATGTCCAAGTGGCATCTAAAAGATGTGATAATGTTAAATATTATTAACTGTCTCATATGTGTGGGCACTAACTTCAAGACTCCCTCCACTCAAAAATGTAATTTCTAATGTTTATGTCCCCTAATGAGACCTTGACTATACCGATTTGTATCTATGCAAAGTTTATTGCTAGAGGGGTGTTTTCACATTCCTCTACTCAAATGGGCGATGTCTGTGCACTGCCCTGAAATCTGAGATTCAAATGTAACATGGTCAAACTAGATTTGGTATCTCACAATTTAAAAAAGCCACCTGAAGGAAAAAAAGAAACCTGAAATCTGAAGCTTCTCAGTGAAGAGAGTGAAAGTTTACATTGGCACAGTCACTGACACTTGGGCGGGCACTGCCAATTACACAAGCTAACAAACAACAATAGCAAATAAAAGAGGCTAACCACACTTACCACTCTGATATGTCCAATAGTCTCTGATGATTTTTGTGCAAAAGAAACTCTTCAGTTAAGTTCCATTCATGTTTGAGCCTCAGAAAATAAGGCTGAATCTCCTCAATGCTTCCTAGATGCTAACTTTAGCAACTCTCATTGGTTAACCTGGTTCAAACAACAGTGGGTGGGTGAGAAATAAGGCCTGTGATTAATAGATTAAGAGCTTTTGCATGAGGGAGAAAAAGTAAATGTGCTTTTAGCCCCTTTTTAGAGTTTTTTCAAAAATAGACTTTTTATGAAGCAAAACCTTTTTAAACAAAATATTTACCATAGCAAAGTATTTTTATATACTTAAAAATATGTCTGGAGAGGAACTACAGAAACTTGTAGGTTTCTACTGTTAAATCTCCAAAAATCACACAGAGCAGAAAAGAGCTGTAAACTTGCCCTCCAAGTGTTTTATCAGGATACCCAATGTATGAGTTCAACTGCCACGAGTTTATAAGGTTAACTGAGGTAAAGGGGCTGTTTACATTCCCCATGAGGAAACCGTTGAATTCACCGCCAGCGTGGTTTTTAATCAGCTATACAGTGAAACTGAAAGAGAAAAAAAACTGACAGTTCAAAAGAGGACTAGAGTGGCAGTGACATGAGAAGAAAGAAAAGTGGTTTTTCACTCTCAGTGTGCCCTGCGTGTCCTGTCTGCACGATGCCAGTAGCAGTTAGTGAGACGGGACGCCCATTGTTGCTGGCATTCTCAGGAAAAACTCGAGTAATGAGTGTTTGCTCAATGTGGCACAGGAAGCCAACTTTTTAAGGGTTATGTTAAATTCACCATCAGAACAGGCTGTTCTTCTTACACTGCTCCTGAACCAGAAAACTCAATTTGATTTTATGGACAGCATTGTGTTGACTAGAAATGCCATATGTTGCGTGTAATTGTGCTGATGTTATGTGTTGCAGAAAATGATGGCAGCCTGAAGCTTAATTCTTACATTCATCACCAAAACTCACCTGCATTTACATGATTATTTATAAGTCAGCATTAATCTACAGTAAAAAAAAAGACACACGAACATAGAAATACACAAATGTGACACAAGGCTGATACACAAACAACCACTGAGGGATGAGACAGCGCAGTAAATACGTGAGCAGGTAAACTCATAAAAGATAAGAATGAGTCTGGTATGCTGACTGTATTATTGTAAATATCTGGAGGGGGGAAACAGGCAACTGCCACTGCTGACATGCATTCAAAACAGCCGTGCTGAGTAAGGGACTGTGACTGCAGTTTCCCATAAGGGTCTTCTTGTGGTGAAGTCGGCTTTACAGTCAATCCCTTCAGTGCAGCATTAAGGGTCATTAAAATTAATTTATGACAAAAACCGCCACAGAATATTTGTATCTATAACTGCATAGTGATCATCAGTGGTTAAGTCAAGGGTACCTTATTATTTTGGTACTTTTGGCCACTATTTTATTATTAAATTTTTGCTTATTGAATGTGTTGTATGGGAATAAAACACTTGAATTTAAAGCTGCTCAGTCATTTATAAATAGGACTACGCCAATGTAGCGTTGCATTCCTATAATGTCGGACTTAAAATGGACAATTTAAAAAAAGAAACAAAATTGATGCAGCAGAGCCAAAGATATCAACATTTTCATTCCATGCATTCTTCTTCCTTGTCAGATCTTGGTGCCTACATTATCCACAATGCACCTTGGCTGCCAACAGTTCGGATGGTGATTCAGGGGCTTTATTTCTAGTAGCTAAAGTAGTTTCAAGAGAGTAACTTCAAGCAGAGATAGGAAGTGGGCCATAGAGGTCATAGGCCATAGTCTTGATTCAATTTGCCTTAGGTGACATCACTTGAGGCGGTTGGTGAAACATAATAAAACTCCCTCTGAGGTCACAAAATGCTTTTTGCAATGCAAAAAGATACATAATATAAATATAAATATACATGTATATGTATATATTTTTTATCATGTGATCCTTCCAGTGAAAAAGTTTGCTGTTTGCCTTCTTTGATTACGCATAAAGTGTCAATCTGAAAAATAAAGTCAACACACGTGTCAGAAAACTGCAGGTAGTCAAATGGCCACTTAAGGCTGACTCCGAATGGGAGTGAATGCACATTGAGCACCAATATTAAGATGTTAATCTTTACAGCAGAAACAAACATGTTTATTGCCTGGTACAAAAAATGGTTTTCTCTCTACAGTTCATTTAATGACAGCTATTATGCGGGGTTGAATTTTTATATGAGTCACTTATTTAAATTCAATTAAGGCTTGAAGTTATGAATAATTAAGGGCAAGGCCCCTTTTCAGTGACAGTAGCCTCTAGCTGTCTGCAGGGCTTCACAGTCACTGGTAAAAATGCATATCCTCTACCCTTTGGTCCAATAATGGTCACATCTGGCTCCAAAAAAACCAAGATGGTGAAAGTCATAATGCCAAACTCAAGTCTTCAAAACAGCACTTCACTCCACAAACCAATGGGTGACGTCACTGTGGCTCCATCCACAATCTAATTATTATCTATGTTACGCACCAGAATGTATCTTCATCCACCTCCTCAAATCCACAACACCTATACCAACAGACCAAGGATGAGGTGGGGTTAGTGGAGTATCCTTTTGCTGGTTGTAGCAGGCTGGGTAAAATAGTCAAGGACCATTTCTTAATTCCAGCCCGTCCCTGTTCTAGTGGACTCTAAAAGGCTCGCCTGCATTTGCTCCAACCCAATCAGGACAAGCCAAGCCTTAACAGCCTTTAATAATGTAGCCACATAAATAATCCACAAGCAGTTGTTACATCTCTTTACATCCTTATGTTCTCTTTGGTTTCCCTCCTTCTTTTCTTTTCACTGTGAATTGTTTAATGGAGCCAAAAAAAAAATTTGTAAAGGTGCGCTGAAAGGGGCCTTTTGAAAAGGTCAGGGAGCCTTGTGTTTGTGTCAAGATATCTCTAAGAATTTGCTCCAAAAAACACATGTTTGACAATTATTACTTCAGAATCCAATGAACTGAGGAATAAATGCACCAAAATTACAAGCTGGTTTTTCTTGATCGACTTAAATCCACATACATCACTTTTGTAGTCATTTCACTGGAATTCTACTGAGGCATTTTAATATAACCAGTGTTTGGCATGTTATTAAAAGTATATGACCTACATTTAGCCCAAAAGTAATTACAGAGTAAATATAAATTACACAAGAAAGTTTTAATGGGTGTTTGCAATGTGCGGCTTTTCCCCACAGTCTTGTGTTTCTATCATTTTATTTAAGCAGCTATCAGTGATGCATTTAAGCATAAATAAGATCTCAAATATTCACTTTTGACCAAAGATGCTCTTGTTGGCAGGCACTGTTATGGTAAATAGCCTAGTTACAGTGAAAATACTGGGGTGTAAATGCTGTTCAGGCCAGTTATTGGATTTTCCAGGTTGTAGCGTAAAGCTTCACATGATCAGCAATGAATCAGTGTTGCCTGATGTCACCTTAACCGTCTTTGAATTAATCGTGCATGAATTCATTGTAAAACCTTTTGAATCTTTATACTTTCATGCATTTTCTTGACCTAATCACTTATTTGGACCTGACTATGTGAGAAGAAAACCAAGGCATGTGAACTGCTGCCAGTACTTTTACATTTTTTCCATCCATGTTTTTGCGAGCATAAAATTAGCGGGCAAAAAATCCCTTGAGTCATCTTAAGAAATGGAAAAATATGTCACAAATCTCACAGAGATACAATCAATCAAACATTACTGCATACAGAGAAAAAGTAAAAATGACTAGAAAAAAACAGTTGAAAAGTTGGGATAAATTCAGTCAGATTCAATAATTCTGGCTAAAGTAAATGTTCTACATGATTTTCCACTTTTTTAATGTAGTGCAGGTTTTGCCTGAACAAATAAAGGTTATTGGTTATTGTCTTGTTATTGTCAGAACTAACAGTTGGTTTTGGCATTGAGGTTAATGCCACGAAAGCTAGTTGCTAAAGTTGCTCACACAAAACAAATGATGTGAGTGATGTGTCATTAATCAGTCATGATTCCTATTCATGTGGCCAGTGTCTTGAAAAATTTGTACAAATAAAGGATATTTTTTTGATCCAAAAGTGATCACATTTTAAAAAGAGTATGGAGCTGGAGAGGATATGCTAGTTAAGATATGCTAGCTTGCTTTCATTCAAAATGGTCTATCCCAGGGATGTCAAACTCGTGCCATGGAGGGCCGAGAGGCTGCAGGTTTTCTTTCCAACCAAAAACTCCACCAGCTG
>JAPZDY010000006.1:15703804-15720616 GCA_029783645.1 Ctenochaetus hawaiiensis | reverse complement strand
CTATAAGCAGCCTGACAGAAGCACACAAACTGTATGTACACACAGTGGCACATACATTAAATGTTATGCTTGTGCAACAGTACCTGCGCACACAATACATGCACACCCACCCATGAATACACATGAGCATGCATTCGGGCACACACGCACACACACAAACGCAGGTTCCCTCAGCTGGACTCTGCTGCTCGTCCCTTGCAGTGTTTGCGTTAGTTCATTGAGTTCTGAATCAACTGTTAGAAGAGTCCGCAGTGCAATAAGGGGGGACAATTAGCCTAATGAGGTGCAGGGGCAAATCACACTCAGTGCTGTGCTAACAGTTGCTCGGTGAATATTCATGTGCTGTTGGCTTTGCAGATGCATTAAAAGGCGGCGCTGCGTTGCTGAATACCAATCGTTACATTTCCACCTGTCGCTCGTCTGCTCCCTCAGTGAAGATATCATCCTAATCAGCCTCATTGCTCTGAGGCTTCTGGAGCGCGATGCGTACACAGCTATTATTCTATCCAGCTGCAGCTGCTGCTGTATGTAATTTCAAAAACAGAAACACCTCCTCTCTTTCCACAAAATAATTAGCACACATCACAGTAATTTTTAAAGAATAGAATAGAATAAAACATGTCTGGAGGTGAAATGCACCATGTTTGCTTCCCTCCTCTCACGATGATGTTTGAAATGTAAATTTTTATGTTGTTAAAGCATCTGAAAATAATCCCATTTTCTAAGTATGTAAAAAATTAGACAATACAAATGGAAATTTCTGCCTTTTTACACTGCATTTCTTTGTATTATAACTAAGAATGACAAAAGTCATAAAAATGTCAGGTACATTCTACTAATACAGGAAGTCAGAGAATTTATCTTCATCCAGAGTCTCACTGCACATGCTAACTGTTCTCCTTTGTTTTCTATTCAAGTCCTGTTGTTTCTTAATTTTTTTTCCCTAGAAGAGTAAAACAGCTGCATTTATCATTGTTTGGTCACTAAAATGCAAAGAAACAAGCTCAAAAACGCAACACCTGTCTGTAAACAAGAGTAATAAGAGCAGAGTCTAAGGGAAGAAGAAACAACGACAGAGCAAAGTGAGACTGAGAGCTCTGTTTGACTGTGGGACAATACAGAGTTGGGTTATAAATCTGGGTTTATTTATATAATGAGATCTTTTACATTGACCAAAGTGAGTCATGTAACCAATATTAATAAGTGTAGTTTCAAGCCCCCACTACTGATGTTATATGCATGCTTTTAATAGAGTTTAAAACTTTTTTTTAATCCAGTGATGTGGATCTATGGACCTGAGTGTAAATACCATTTGCCCTAAAAAAACACATTTAAAAATTTATAATGGAAGTTATATAAACCCTAGCTAGCTGATAAGAATGCATATTGTGGTAATATAATATTGTGATAATGAGATGGTATAATAACATTGGAACAGAAAACTGTGCTGTTCTACAAAGTAATTTAATGCTATAGTAAATAGAAATGCATACTGTTGTTGTATTTTAATAAGAGACTGACATTATGTAATGTTATATAAGCTCATGATTACTGTATGAGCTTACATTAAAAATATAATGTAAAATGTCATAAAAAATGAATTGCTCTGCTTTAAGTAAAATGTAGGACTGGTAGCACACCTAGAAACCAGTTACATGGACACCATTATATTGTGGTTTATTTGGATGCTGTGAGAGTGCATTTTAATGAAGACATAAAGCTCTGTAACCTTCTCACACCAGTATCACACTTCATTATGGGAAACATTTTCTGGTGCAGTTTATTTAAAAATGTTATTTTAACCTATTTTGCGACAAAATTAACTAGCTTCTGTTTTTGTCCTTTTTTAGTCTTTAGTGCAAATCCTGCCATTTTTCCCTCCTCTCCCTCTCCCCGTCTCCATCTCCACAGCTTGTCTCGCTCCATGTATTTCTTTCTAGCAGAGCATGAGACGGTTCCTTCATTAGCTGCTACTCACCAGTCAGCCGGGCCAGCTTGCTGGGCAGAACAGACTGAGGCTCAGGCCGGCCAGATGGAGGTGAGATTATCCTCCATTAGATAACATAATGGTACGATGGCCCTTATTCCCCTGATATGAGCAGACCAGTCAACTAGTCAGCTATCCTTAAACAGCTTGTAGGTGATGATGAGGGCAATTTTTGGTCAACTGTGTTAATAACAGACATATTAAAGAGTAGTAATGAGAAGAACAGTGGTAGCAGGAAGGGGAAGGCAATAAGATATTACAGCTATTGCAGAGATGACTAATATTAATACAGATAATTTTTTAAAGGCGTAAAATTAAAGCGTTTCGTACCCCTCAGCAATATTTCTTGTATTGGAGTTTCATCATTCCTCTTACTTCAGTGCTCTGTGTTTAACACAAATGATGTTATAGCATGCAATAGGTGTTTACCGGGATGAAATGAAGGGCTGGTGGGGATTTCTAAGGGCTCACCCATGGTAAAACTACAGTATGTGCATTCAGGATACTTTTAAAGCACTGAAATTAATCTGTCCACTTAATGGCATGTTCTGCCATGTTATGTAAGATAAGCAGTCAGCCAACAGACTCAGCAACTAACACAGAGTTAACCAAACAAATGTGTAAACAAACAACCCACAAATCGTCTGAGCAGTGAGCTGGGTGGGTCGGCCCAAAGCTCCTCTTAGATGCTGATATGTTCCAGAGTGAGCCATAAATTTCCTGATAATGAAAGGAAGTTAAAAAAAAAAAAAAAAGAAGTGGGGATGTAGTCATTGCTCCAGGGGAAAAGTTCACAGGCTGCAGACAGTGAACGCAGCAAAAACAAACCCAGCACGCCAAGAGGACAGATGGTATTTAACTCAACACTGCCATCTGCAGGTGCATGGATGTAAATGTTGCAGGAGGTGATGAAAAACAGGAAAACACAGCTCTTCTCTCGCATATGCATTAGAGCCAACTTTGTTTTTTTTTTTTTGAAACAGCCATCTGGCACTAATCAAGAACTTTAAACTTCTTATACAGTTAAAACTCCAGGTAGAGAAATGAATGAAGGAAAGAGTCAACTTATTTTGGGTTCTGGCTTCCTGCTTCTATTATTCCATCTTCTTTTGCTATTTAAATCTGTGCTGTGATCACAACTAAAGAATAATTGACTCATCGCTTGCTAAAAATGGAAAGGTACAAACTGTCAAGTCTGTGAAACCTGCCTAAGTGGAACATAATGAACTCATGTTTCAGTGGCAATATTGTTAAAACATTGTGGATAAGAGGTCTTGCAGCTGCTTAAGTCTGGCTCACAGCTGCACATTCAGCAAATTCTGGAGCCACATCGGCCCCATGAAATGATAAAATACTAACATGGAGCAATAGGTACATAAACAAGCCTTTAAATCTTAACATGAAGTTCTGTATGAAAGATTAATTAGATTTATTGGCCATTTGAAATTCCTGTTATGTAAGTTTTTGTTTGTTTTATACATTTAGCAGTGCAACTCTCTGTTTACATGATACTGGTGGTACAAAACAATGCATAAACAAACAGCGCATAGTCCAGTATGTTTTTGAATGCGTCATAAATTTGACTGAAAGCATAACATGCTGACTAAAAAATGGCTTCACTATATGTAGCGATTAAAGTAAAGAAGACAAAAAATTATTAAATGTTTGTAGTGTATTTTGTTCAGTTGTGTACAAACATTATCTCAAGTGTTTCAAAAAATATCCAAACTCAAAGAAAACTGTAGTTTTTTTCAAGGTAGCAGTGCATTTCATTTTGTTTCCTGTCACTAAGTTCCAGTGTGACATCCGTCAGGTAGTGAGGAAGGAAGTTGGCCAGTGTGACTAAAAAAATAACATGAATAAAACTTTTGTACATGAGCTCATCTGAAAACATTTCTGTCTGAGTCAGTCGTGGCAGTTTAATGGTCCCACACCACTTGAGAATGTGATCAAACTATCTTTTATTTAACTGTTTTGATAGAGAGACCCCTAGAGGCAGAAGTTACTCTCTATATATTTGAGTCAGGTCCCCACAAATGTCCAGTTATTTTAAGTTAACTCACTTTCTGTAAGATAGAAACTTCATCTGTTGATGCAGCTAAGTGCCTTTTCTCAGCCTTAAAGATCTTCATCTCGACGTGAGAGATTATTAAGACAGGAAGACACTTTTTTAACCATAATGTCTCTGAGAACAACCTGTATGTTTCCATGAATTATTCAGCTGTTGTCTGTTAAACCAGATTGCACCAGATTGTTTCATCATTTCAGAGGCAAACAAATTGAAACTCATCCTGGATGATGTCACATCCTGTTAATATGTAACTTGTTTTTATCCAGAGTGCAGTCTTTTCTTTCTTTCTAAACCTCATTAGCTGATATTGAAAACATTAGACATTGCGTTTAAGCACTCAATAGTTCAGAACTATTTCGCACAGGGAATGATTCACACTATCTTCCTTCCCTGGAATGTATTAAATAAACCTATCTGAGGTGTTAGTTCTCACTTAAACACCCACTAAAAAAATTTGTGAACCCTACAGTCAGGACAGTCAGATGGTGAAGAAGTTTAAATGGGATCCCTTTAAAGGAAAAACATGGAATTTTGGAATGGATTCCTTTTCTTGGCCCGAGAGGGGAAATGTGAGAATGTGAGATGCCTCTGAGTGAATCCAGATGCGAGATATTGAGACCCGACTGCAAACCCTGACTGAAACCAGAAACTGTATATACATACACCAATGAAGTGTGAATGTCAACATCCTGCTCACTTCTGTCCTACTCACAATGCTTTCAGTTGCTTCTAAGATCCCCACAGCTGAGATGACGCATAAAGTGCAGAATAATTTCAAGCCCTCCAAACCTCACTGGTGTGTTCATGTGTGCATGTGTGTGTGCAGGAAATTAAAAAATAAAAGCTATTCATGATGTATACAAGCAATGTTTTATTTAGATGAAAAACCAAACCAATGCTTATGAAAGTGCAAAGCTGAACACTTTCATACATAAAAGGGATGAAATCAGCATTAAAATACAAGTTGATTTCTCTTTCTTTTTAAATCTATGTACAAAATGAGATTATACATACAGAAGATGCATATGTAAACACTTGGCCATAAGAGAGTGCGGCCTGTGAGAGCAGACTGCTCCTGTTAGATTTGCTTGAAATGCAAAGTATCTCCTTGATGTTGAGTTTGTTGGAATAGAAAAAGCGCTCCATTTTAATTTTTGAATTATTCATTTCTCCTAAGTGGGTTATCGTCCATTTAAGGGGCCTCATGTGTATGTGTTATGTGTATGTTATTGTGAAGAAAAACCCAGAAGGGAGAAGAAAAAACAACCGGTACTGTGTTCTTACCACAGAACTCTGTATTTCATCCTGTCAACCTTCTGTTTGGATTAGGGGGCTCCTGCATTTTAAAAGTTTTACTTACAATAAGGACATAAATCAACACGGTCCTACTGTAGGTTGACAAATCTCCACACAGCATGAACAGTTAGGAGTTATGGTTTTTATTCTGTCAAACAGGGCAAGTGGTTTCTGTGGGCCAGATAACAAAATAAACAAACTTCCAACAATAATCTCTGTAGAAGTCTGGTCTGTGATTTTCAGTAATATCAGGAAGTTTTCTTTAAAAGCTGATTCCGGTGTTGCATCATAACCATAAATGCAGAATCATGCTACTGACTTGTTCTTAAGTTGTAGTATTTTAATATTGGCCTCTGAGTGTGCTGCACATGCATTGTTTACCAGGATATGAAGGATATTATGTCAGTAACGTCCTAGTGTAACAGACAAAAACTTTTGACAGAAAAATTTAAATAGTTGCCTTAAATTACTTAGCTGAAAGTTTAGAAATCACACGATCCCAACTCATCCTGAATATGAGAGGCAGAAGCAGCTGACGACTTCAGAGCTGGAAGGAGTATCAGGGTTGAAGTAGGAGAGGTGATGTGTGGTTAATGCTGCCCTCACCTGACCAAGTTTTAGCACCAGAAGTGCAAACATACCCACAGACAAATGTCTACACTCATTTACAAACCTGGTTTTAAACCTTGAAGTCTTACAGATCTAAGAAACCATACAAATGAAATGCAGATTGTTTCCTTTGAACTAGTTGAGATAAAATCTGCCCGGGTTGATGAAAACTGTTAATATGTATCATACACCTGCTTCTTCCAGTGCTCACTGGACTTTCTTCTGACACACAGCGGCAAGTTATAAGTCCACAGGCCAAATCCAATCCATTTCAGTCTCTCTTTAATAGAGGTTACACCACTTATAACAATTATCTGCTTGACCATAGAATCTACCTTCAGTATCACAAGGCTGAAAACCTTCAAAGACAACTTTAATGTGCATGAGAAGACATGAACAGATGACACAACAAAGCATACAAAGTGATTTGACTTTAAAATAAAGACTAAAGAAATGCAAAGAAATGCAAACTGTAGCCACAACCATTACAGAGACGCCTGTACTTAGAAATATTCAGCATCTCTCAAATTATTAATTCTCTATATCTAATCAGATTTATTTGTTTGGTTTTGAAAATTAAAGACAATGCTTTGTGCAAACTGTATTTTTTTGTCTTCTTGAAAGGCATTACCGCAAATGAATTTCAAGGGAATACAATAAAACATTACATAATAATAAGATATAGCACAGCTGCTGTTTTTACATTTAAGATCATATCGCTGCTGTACGAAGCAAATGATAAATTCATGGCTCCTCAGTCCTGGGGAAAAGAATATTGAGGAGAACCCTCAATTTTCCCCTGCCTTTTCTGGGTAGAAAAGCAGAGTGAGATACTGTTCTTTTGCAGAAGAAAACAGGTGACTCCCAAAGTCTTGCAGTTGTACAATCTATAGGTGTTTGCCACAAAAGGGCTAACAGCAGCTTTTGCAAAAATCATGACACGTGGTGTTTTCACTGGCTCCAAGTTGGGCTGCTGCGTTAGTGGTAGATTGGTTATTGGTCCTTCTTGGAAACTGAGAACCTTCTGCCATCTGTGTCTGCTTGGGGTCCATTGTGTCAACCAGGTGCTCGCATCCGTCCCCTTTATGTCCTTAATACCAAAGGACTGTGAGAGGGCGTTTAAGGCTCAACACTGTCCATAGGTGGGTTATTTTTAACTCTCCTTAACAGTCCTCTCCTTTAAGATGTATGAGGGGAGAAGACATGAGTGAGACAATAAGCTCCAGCTTGCAGATGGTCGAGTCAGAATGTAGTGAAGTTGGAGGCTTATTAAAGAAACAAAACAAAAACAAAAAAAACAACTTGTGCCATTTTTGACAGAAGCTCTCAATTTTTTCTGCAATAACAGCCTGATTAGCCAATATTTTTATCAAATTACACTGACGCCGATTAGACTGAAATTACAGAAACTGAGGAGCAGTTATTTTAAACTGTTACCCAATTATGTTTTTAGAAGACAGAGATGAGAGCAAAGACCCCGTATAGGAGAGCACAGGGGTAAGCAACCAACAGCTGCTGCCCATCCATGGCCAACGCTGAGATGAAGATCTTTGAGGCTGAGAAACTGCACCAGCCAATGATTGCTGCTGTTAGTATAACTCCCAACATGCCCCTAAAGTGGACAAGGAGGAAACAGGAAGTCAATAAGGTTTTATTAAATGTACAGCTATATGTGAAACTTCTATTGAACATCAAAAACCGTCACATTTTAAAACACAGAAATATCCAGGTTCAGCTACGTCCATTAAGAGAGATTTGATTATCTTAAAGTTTCACAATAATAACACAACAAAACCTTGTCTGGGAAGTATATAACACTAGATACATGGAAGTCAAACATTTTAGAGAGATGTTGTTCATCTTATCATAATGACATTCTCCACATTACACCATTTAACACCCATTTGAGGATGTTTTCCAAGAGACAGTGTCTCATATTGTGGTCTATTAACTGTTAAAAACCCTTTGCTTTATTTATATGTTATTTTAAAATAATTCAACCTAAATGTTTTCCTGGTTACTCACTGTAAAGAGAAGAGGACTCCAAAGCTGGAAAGGAGGATCATTGGGAGGAGACAGTATCCCAGCACGCTGGCCACACAGCCGAAGGAGACGCCCGTCATACTCATTAGGTTGAGCAGGCAATACATGCCGAGGCAGCCGATTGCGCTGATACCATACACATAGCCAAACTGGATCTTACCTGACTGTTAATGAAAAAAACAAACAAACAAAAAAAATTTAATCCACACAGTCAGATCCACACACCTGCATGCGAACAGATGTACAGGTATGTGTGTGGGTTAGTACCAACATTAACCAAATAATTTACCAGGAGAAGTGTTGCTCCGAAGGCCAAACAGAAGACCATGGGGCCAGCCAGGTCTGTCTCGTTCATGATGCTGCCGTCTGCTACTTTCAGAGGATGGAGCACCGTCAGAGTCTTTTGCCAGATGTGGTCAAAGTTGATTCCTAATTCTAAGACAGAAAACAGGCATCAAATACTTTGGAAAACAGTACTGTGATCAAACATAGGAGACAGGAGAACATGACACAAAATTAGTACATAATGACGGTGTAATGAGCATGGCAGATTTGCAATGGCCTAAAATTTTTTTTTATTTCAGCTCTTAAGTTGGTGCTTGGTTACAACAAAGAGACAAATCTCTGCAAGGAATACTGAGACATTCAGTATTTTGCATGAGAATAAAGAGAAAAGACTCTTACTGGGATAAAAGTGTGATTTCTTCTCAGAAAAGGCTTGAGATATGCCAAGGGAATGAAACTGGTGCCTACCACCAGTCAAAAACAGGGTAAATGCTGGGTGGGGCATGTAAATTTTTCTGCAGCGAGTGCTGTATGATGTCTTCATTAAAACGGGAAGGGCATCCATAAACTTATTCCGGTAATTTCATTTTCAGTTTGATTTCATTTTCAATACAGACATGAGAAAATGCTCAACCAAAACACTAACCAACTTAACAGTGTTTACGTCTATATGAACTCATACTTCTATAGAGACACTTAACTTAAATTGTAAAAATTGTCCTTATTATTTAACCTTTGAATCATACTCTTTTACTCTCAGTTAAATTTCAGAAAGTAGAGGTAGTAAACAGCTTTATACTATTAAAATGCCACATATTCTCTTTACCTTCAAAGTAGTGTCTTTTCCTTTGTGTGTGATTGCGAAGCATGTATTTGTCATTGAAAAGCTTCTTCAGGTGTGTAAATAGCAAGAAAATACTGCTAAAGTTTTGATAAGTTGAATCTGCCAAATTCCAGCACTTAGTCACAACAACCTTTCATCCATTGGTGCTTTCAAATCTGCCAAAACTTTTTTGCAGCCAAGAGCTCTGACTCTGTTAGGGATTGCAACAGACGAATGAAATTTAATTTCACGCCTTAGGAACAGATCTTAGGCCCATGTCTGAGAAGAGATACCTCAGACAGTTTTTAAACAGGAAAATATAATTTTATATTTCGAAATTTAAATTATTGCTCTATCACTGTCTGTACTGTCAATAACTGCAAAATCTTTTTTACCTATCCTTTAACCAACTAACAATTATTTTTATCGACTGATTAATTATTTATCCAGTTGTCTCTAAATTATCTGAGGAAACAGAAGTATTCAATCTTACAGAAATACGACACAGAGTTAAGCACCTGTTACCAGCTAATTTATTAACAATCTTAGTTTGCAATACATGTAGTTGAGTGTGCTAAAAGTAATGTCAACTGTGCTAAGCTGTGATGTACTGTTTAGTGGCTTTGCAACTCAAACAATAGACAATTGCAAGAGGTGAGAGGAGCTGTGTAACAGCTTAAGAGGTGGGTCATGAGCAGTCATAGTCTCCTGGTTGTTGTTTACCTACCTTCTAGCAGTGGTGGCTCGTCATCGAAGCTGCTACTGTACATGGACTGTGATGAAGATGGAGTGTAGGTCTGTGTGGGCTGGAAGATTTGTCCTGTGTATGGCTGCTGCGGCTGCATCATCCCAGGGGCAGAGTAGCCCATAGGCTGGGAGTAGTCGTACTGACCGTATGCCCTGAGAAACACAGAATAAAAATGCTCAACTCTATTCTTTAACTGAAGTTTAAAGAATACAATATCTTATCTTCCTCTTAAATACAAAATCAGGATTTACATTATTACACAAACGTACAATAAAATATTTAGGCCACAAAACGTTAGTCAGGTCGTACTGTATCACTTAAGATGGTACACAAAAGAGTGATAATATTGATCTTGCGAGTGTTATTAGCTGAGAGAGTAAAACTAAAGGGGGCTTTCTTCACTTACTTGTTGTAGGGGTTCTCAGCATTGTTGTAGCCATAGCCGGCTTGGCTTTGGTCATCTACACTGTAGCTGGACTGATAGAAGTCTGTGTTGAAATTGTCAAACCCTGACATCTCTCACTGTTAGCAACACAAGAGAAGGAACGAGGTAAAAATGTATCGGCTACGATGATTATTCTGGTCCTGAGTGAAGTGGTACAGTTGTAAAACACATATTAAATGTTTTTCTATATTACCACAATTATGCTCTATGATAATAGTCTTGTTTCCATAAACAGGGAATTCGCTGGGAAAGGCTTACGAAAATGTTTCTTGTTTACACGTTGTAAACTTTCGGGCCGTAGCCGACTATTAGTTTAACGTTACTTTAAGTCAACTACGTGGTTGAGGGCGTTTATATAAACCTTCCCAACAATTATATACACCAAACACAATAACTACGAACGTTAGCTATCGTAAACGCTAATAAGAGCAGGACAATTTACCGCGCTGCCCGTTAATTAGGACAATACTAATGTTATCTTCATAAAATTTTAATACAACCGTGAGCTAACAGTTACCGAAGCTAACGTTAGCTTATGTAGTTTCACACACAAAAGCCAATGTTAAATTGAGTGTCGTTAATCAAATATAAATCTATTATTAGAAACCAACAATTAAAAGACTCGTCAGTCACAACCACCTGAAGGAACAAGTTAATAAATCTGGTTTAAAAAGAGCAGAAGTTGTTAATCTGGGTGGCTACGGTACCGTTAACTCTGCAGCTAGTTGGTTAGCTGATGCTAGCCTTAACAGCTGTGGGGCTTCATTATCTTGTACATTATGTTACCGGAAGCTTCATTATTCTGTGTACCGTCTATTAAATAATCATTTATCTTGGGCTATGCGAGCACGGTCAATGCAAACTCTTACCTGTGATGTTTGACAAATCTGCCCTGCGCCCTGCCAACTCGTTTGCGGTTGCTACGTGTCAGGAGAAAGGTAAATCTTCCGGTGTTGTGCGTAGCCAACGGGAAGCCGCTAGGGACATTTAAAAAAAATAGCCCTTTGCAGAACATGCAGCGCGGTCTAGGGACGACTGATGGTATTGCATTGTATTGGCAGCTTGTCTATTGCTAGTTATAGAAAGAAAGAAAAGAGAAATATCATTCTGTTTGTCAAAACACTTGAAGTTGTATTACTTTTCAGAGTTATGGATTACAGTAATGAAAAAAAAAGCATCAGCATTATGACTCACAGTAGCCTAGGCTGAATTTTACAAGATCACTGATGCTGTGTGGCCTAAATGCCAGGGTGTAAGTAGATAAAAGGCTTATATAGTGATGGAAACTCAATGGAATTAAGGCAGACTCCCAATAAACCACTAAAAGGTCACTTACTACAGTGTAAAGGCACATAATTAGTCTGCATTAGAAATATACTGTCATTCTTATAACTATGATTAATAAAAAAAAACAAAAAAGGGACAAACTATTTGAATTGACAAAGAAATATGGTTGAACATCTCAAGCTACTGCCTGTTTTACCCACCATTGGTAGGTATGAGAATCTATTGGTTTTGACCCATAGTAAAGAGAAAAACTAGGGTCTGATGGTAACAAATAGAGATGAAGGGTAGAAGATGATTTAACAGGACAAGCGCTGGGCTCCCAGCAAGAGCAAAGGTAGTCCCTTTCATCAGGAGGCAGAAGAACAGATCAATCACTCTGTGTGCTGAAACCAAATGCTGCAGGTGGATTCAACCTCTTTGATGATGACAGACAATGTAGAGTAATAGGCCGATGACCTCTGCTGAGAGGAAATAGGGATGGGAAGGAATGAGAAGCAGGAAAGCATCACAGGTATGAGTTTGACCTATAAAACATGGAGGAGAAAAAATGAGGAACAGTAGGAAAAAAACTGTTGATCTTCTCTACCACTCTTTAATCTTTATATTTTAAAAGCCACCCAAGCACAAGAAAAATAGCCAACAGGAACAACAGAATGGATTTGAAACCAGATAACAGAAAAGGTAAATAAATATTGATCAGACTGATTTTTTTTTTTTTTATAAAAATAGGAACTTTATATTAATATCCCACTGCCACATCAGGAAAAACTAATATCTTGGTGTCTTACCCAAGGCTATTTAAAACTCAATTATTTCTGCCTCAACGCTAAAACATAAACACCTTTAGCATCTGTTTTGAGAAATGTTTTGAATTTTAGCCATTGATTAACTGCTGTGGTGGGAAAAGAAACTAAATTACATCGACTTTGCTCTGCTCTCAGCCTGCAGTGACAGAATTCTTTAGAGAATGAAAAATGGGAAAAATAATTCAGTGGAAAAGGGCATGGAAGGAAACACTGTTACAGTAGTCATATTCTACCTCTTTTTTCGTCTTTTACGGAGAAACTCTGATTGAGTTACGGGTCTCAGGGCAAAAACAAAAAGAGAAACCTTTGGGCCAGTGCTTGCACAAAGCAGTTGCCTTAGCGAGGTTGCACGAGCTAGGAGGAAAAATTTCTTGCCAGGAAACTTTGTGACCATCTGTCAAATTTTGTTTCCTGTTGAAAGTAATGCCGGAAACTGGCTTCCACCCGACATGTTGAATCCCCCTGTTCCAAAATAGCTTCAAGATAGTCTAGTACAGGTGTCTTTTAATGCTGAAGGACAGACAATTGTAACTCAAGGCACGTATAAAAGTGGGATGAGTGAAAAAAACAATGTACTAAAACCAAAATAAACAAAAAAAATGTCATTAATAAACCTTTTCGGCTTTGCAGACCTGACACGGATCATTTCTCTTCCTCATGATAAATTAAATCAATTTGATGCACGCAACATGAATTCCTCCTGCACACACCCATGACTAATCATAAGCAGATATTAGTTTCCTCCCTCCATTGCCTCTCATCTTCCTTTAGACTTTTAATCATTTCTAAAGTTGAAGAACATGTCTTTCTTCTTAATCCACTTAATGAAAGAAAATTGAAAAGTGCCAGAGAGGGTAATTGAATTTAAAGCAGTGTATTGCCATATGCTGTCATAATTGCCTTCTTTTATAAAGTCTCTACTGTAATCCTGCTGTCACTGCCTGGGAGGATGAGTGGATTAAAAGTACTAAATTTCCTTTTACTGCTGCAACCCCTCGTCTCCAACCACCTACTGTACCCTCAATTAAGATTCCTCTCTCCACCTCTCTGGGCTCAGGGAAAGAGAATAAAGCACAGGATCAAGTCATCTTAATCTCATTGTGTGTTCTTTCTTCACTACAAATATGCAGATGGGAGATGATTTTTTTTCCTCTCTCTCTGCACATAACACATTGAACACGTGAATGAGCAGAGAAAAAACACACACACACAGAGGGAGCTCTATTTTTGGCAGGAATGCAAGCCCACATTTCCTCAGAACATTCACAAGATTAAATAATAAATTCCTTTAATTCTTGCGATTCAATTTCCTACCAGCCCACTGATATGACTGCTGCACCATAAATTAGTAGGTATCTGGTACTTGCAGGGTCGTTTCCTCTGAAGCAGCTTTCCTCTCCCTGCGAGGAGCTACATGAGCACTAAAATAACAATCAGCAGCCGAGGAGTTGGTGAAGTTTGTTTACTCGAAAATGAGATTACCACCCACTTGATATTTAGAATCTTCTGACAAAATGATTGTCAATATGAAAATACGTCCCTTTCTGGAGTACAGTGATAATATTTTCATAGAATACCAAATTATCAAGACAGGACAGAAATATAATATCAATATGATTTGATCTTAAGTACATCTAATTTGGACTGAACTCCTCAAAATGAATATGGTTTTGTTTTCCTTTGAAATCAAATTATTTGAGCAATTCATGCAAATAAAGAGGCATTATTCAACAGAGACAAAAAAAAGTCGGCACAAATACAATGAGGTGCACAATATTAATGATACAAATATGACTGGGACATCCATGCTTCATTTCTTAGACTAAATTTGATTCAAAATTAACACATGCTCCATTGAATAACTGTCATTTCTTCTGAACATTAGATATTGAAAAGGTGGGTGTGCTCTGATACAGGTCGGATGGAGTGCACTGTGGAGTGTTTGCCATCCTTGTCTTATCTGCCTCGGGTTGGCAATCAGGGACAGCACCAGTCAACCCACGAGTGTTCTACCTGTCAAAACAGATTTAGAGGCTTCTAAAACGGGTCTCAGATTATAAACGGTAGCATGGCCTTGGCTCTCCTTCTTCTTCCATCCTACCAAAACAGCCTCTCCGACAAGTTTCACTTCCTTGCTTCCTTAACTTCTGTTAAAGGTTTTGGCCGGACTGGTCCTCCACCGCAAAATGCATCGCAACGGACACATATTAACTTTGGCTTGTCAGATCAAATGAAAAAGAGTCAATATTTTTTTTTCATGTGACAACATCTTGGGAGTTGCTGTTTATTAAAGCGTATCCAGAGTGCAGAATCAACAGCTTGCAATTAAAATCTCATATTATTCAAGTTCTGTCACTCAAGTTGTTGATGCAGGGATCAATTGAGATTGATCTCAATCTCAAGGGTGAGGCTGAGATCAATGTGTTTGCGAGAGAACTGCTACTGAGCAATATTTCATTTCAATATATAATTTAAAACTTAAAAATGTTTCAGTCCTCCTCATATTATTTTCTTTTATTGTGTAAATGTGTTGCTATTGCTATTAATAATAATAATACAAATTCCAATATCACATTTTCATGCATATGTGATTTTTCATGAATATAATTGTTATGAATTAATATTCACTCAACTTGAATCTGAAACTTTGTCATCTGAAACTTTCCTTTCTTCCAAAAGTTTATTTTTTCACCCAACTCAAAATAGTAATCAGACAGAGGTAAGTCTAAAGGTGGAGATTTCTGCGGAGACTTTATGGAAACACCAGTTTACATGATCTGATTACACAGCCACTTATTCCCAGATTATCCTCCCTCAGATGCTCTCACTTTTTTTATGTTTTCAGAATTTTCAATGAAGTGTTGCAATTTCGTTTGTGCATTTGTAAGCCTACAGACTCTCCCTCAAACTGACTCCTGCATTTCATTCTAAATTTCCCAGAATGCCTCTGGACACTCCTTTGGGGACAGGTATAATCTTGTGGCCTTCAGCTGTGTCTTCTCTTAACTTGACGTTAGCAGAGAAAAAATGATAATCATGTGTCTCTTTCACTAGATGCACAATGTCTTTATGCTCTATTGCATTTTAAAATTATTGAAGTTACTGTCCTTTAACAACGGATTTCTTCCTGAATGCCGTTAAATGTCACTGCGTAAAGATGAGTCTGGACAGAAGTCTTTGCACTGAGACAAAACTTAAGTTTATTGTTTTGACCCAGATAACTGGAAGATTTTCTGCATAAAACACACCAGCTGTGCAGGTAACATTGCAGTTTGATTTCCCACCATCAATAAGGTTGAGATAAAACAAGAAAAAGAATCTGATCATCATAATTTTTCGGGTGATCTGTCTTTTCTATGGGAAAAAAGAAGAGGACAAAAAATGACTGTATATTTCTGGCAGCACACAGGTGTGTAAGAGTGCAACTGTAGCTGCAGACGAAGTGGAGACTTGTAATTTATGTCGACTTGCTTTCTTTGTTTTGGGTAACATCCCACTGGATATTCTGCTTTTCTGATGAAATTACAGATGGCGGGAGTGAACAGAGACCCACCACACGCTCAATTATACATCCTCTGCTCACTTTCCTGTCGCCATCACTTTCTCAAACCGACAGCAGTCATTCATTTTTTACCATGTGTGCAGAAAGCTTCAAACTGCTCCCTTTTTTATGGTATTTTACACTGTATTGTATCTCAACTTGACATTGCTTAAAGGGATAAAATTAAAAGAAAAGGAGTCTGGGAGATTTTGCATATAAACTCAATGAGTAAATTAGATGAGGAGGAAAATACTAAATTAAGTTTTCTTTCCAACTCAGAAACACATTTGCAACATTATGTTTACTGAATATCCTTCCAAGGATTTGACAGTAAATTGCTGATGGTATTAGCTGAAGAGTAAAATTGGATACTACACCTATAAAAGGGTTTTTACAGTTTTCAGGACTTTTGGAGATTTGGCCCCATCAAGAGATTTGTCACACATTGAGAACCTGAAGAAACCATCCTTTAATCCCAAGAGCCAGTGAGTAAAGCAACGGAAAATACTGGAGGGAAGAGAAGACAGTGAGAGAGATGCTGAGCTGTAACACACACAGACACACAAACTAAAACTCTCCTACACACTCACTGAGAGAGACACACACTGCAGGAGAGCTGACTACGGCTGTAAACTAGCACAGCTATCTGCCCCTTCACAGTGTTCCCACATGGCCTTTACGCCGGCAGAGGGAGAGCGGGTGCTTAGCAACATCTCATCTGCATGGTTTGCCAAATCAACAGGGTCAAGATCCCTGAAGGCTCGGAGAACTCGGCTGTGCTGAGCGCCGCCGAAGAGAGGCCTCAGAGATGGAGAACATGGCACGGATATGGGCAGACTCTCTTCTTGGCAAAAAAAAAAAAAAAACGCTT
>JAPZDY010000006.1:15683180-15703075 GCA_029783645.1 Ctenochaetus hawaiiensis | reverse complement strand
CATGCCGCGAAAACTTGTTTCAAGAACTGATTGTCATGTTTCAGGATTTTTTATTTTGTGTCAAAATGTTGATTTTGAAGTAAGATTTGAGCCCCAAGGCAGAAAGCAATCAGTCGTTTTCTATTCAAACTGAAAAAAAAACAACAAATTGAAATTCATCTGAAGCGGGTTTGCTTATTTAACCTTTTAAATTAGTTTAAAAAATGCAACTTGAGGACCTAATAAGAGAAGATCTCTTTTCCTAGCTAGTTTACTTTTCTTGATCATACATTGGGATTACTTTAAAATCATGTTCAGGCGTAAACAGAGATTAGTCACTGCCACCCAAAGTCATGCTTAACTCCTCAAATCAAGACTGAACGGGAGACTTTCAGGTCATTATCATCAGATTTGCACAACACACACTTTGTCATCCTCCCAGCTGATATGATGATGGTGGTGTACTGAAAAATATGCTGCATCTCAAGAATGTCATTTCCCATGAGACACAAGCACAAGATGACACAGTTACATAACAAGAGATACTTTAAATGCAGCTAATAAGGCAAGAAGTTCAGTATTAATGTGTTTTCAGTTTTTGGAATGAATCCTAATGAATGTGCACTGCTTTTTTTTCCTTCAATATGTGACATGTTACTGAACTGGAAACCAAAAAAACATACTGCAGACATCATTTCACCTCATAGCAAGAGTTGAATTTCCAGTGAGTTCATCTGATTTGACAGGGATCTGACTGAGTGGTTACTCCATGCATGCTCATCACGGCTCATCTGCTTCTGATGCAGTCCAGATAGAGAGATGAGTCAGTACACAATTACACACACTCTGACTAAATGGATGTTTTTTATTTCAACAAATGAACAGAGATTTTTTTTTTTTTTTTCCCACGGAGCTGTCAGATCCTCCACCCCCTCCCATCCTTTCACTACACCCACAACTTGATCTTGGCCAACTGCTTTCTGAGTCCCACATGGTGCAAATTGAATCAAACGCCAGCTACTGTAAGATGCACACAAAACCTCCTGGTTTTAACACAGCGTACAAGCTTGATTGTCTCTGTGAGTGAAAATGGGCTATAAGTGGAAAAGAATGCTAGAGGAGAGAGATCTGGCTTTAAGCATCATCACTTTTCTGCAACTCTAGTCTTTTTCTCCATCAGTTCTGTTTCATTTCTAAAACCGACAATTCTCTTTTTTTCCTTAAAACACAAAATGAAGAAAGGAAAAGTTCATTTGAACGGCAGATTTATCTATTATCTGTTATTGCATTTGGCTGATTGCTGATATTTAAAGCCTCAGAGGCCAAATGCCAGGGACTCAAAAGCAAAATCACGACAATCCGTCTTCCACAGGCTTAGCAATAATTTCACACAACTACAGTCCTGTTTTGTCAAGCCAGTCATTAACAGTCCCAGATAGTTTTTTAATATCAGTCTTCTGTGCCCACACACAGGATTTTTATCACGAAAAATGTGGAGAAGAATAAAAAGCTTGTAGTGAAGGGACTTTTGATGGCAAATTCTTCTGCTTCATCAGTTGTTCCTGTGATAGAGTGGTGTCCTGAAGATACCCTGCCTCTGACCTGGTGCATGCTGGGACCGACTCCAGTCCGGCTGCAACACTTGACAGGATAAAATGTTTCGAAAATGGATTAATGGATGAAATTTTTTTGTACAATTTGCAGTTGTAGCTGTCCTCAGCTTGATTACCAGTAACATGACAGCTAATAGGGTCCTTGTATATAGAGAGAAGTACATATAAATAGAGAAAAAGAAATTATGACAATTCAGAAATCATTATCTGGCATCATATCTGTTGTCTGCTCCACAAATCAGAAGTAATACAACACAAGAGTAACTCCTGGCTCAGTGGCTGCATCCAAAATAGCTTTGGATCCATATTTCCCTGCTCTGTTTAGACTTGGCTCTCAGGATGCAGCCTCTTTCTTGATGCCTTCGACAGTATACAGTACAATACGCACACACATTCAGAGACACCTGCAGAGTCAATGTTAGTGAGTGGGATGACAGCTCTGCTGCCGTGTTGCTGGCCAGAAGACAAGCTGAGATGTTCAGCGTCCCAGCTCTCCGCAGTGTCTTGGAGGGTTATACTTATCCTGGCTCCAGGAGTCGCTCGCCTTTCCCTCATCACCCTGCTCTACTAAGGCTGCCAAAGCTCTTAATGTTTAGCGGGCTCCCTGTTAAATAGCTTTGTCTCCAGGGAGAGCAGTGGACCTAGTTTAGTGGGGAAAGCTGCCTCGGCCTGTGCAGCGAGTGGATGAGGAGGGGATTGAGAGGCAGAGCAGTGAAGCGACACAAAGCAAGAAGGCACTCGTTTTTGACCTGCCGAAATGGGCATTAATCCAAAACTTCTGCAATGTTATTGCTCAGTAGCCAAGAGAATATCCCGCTGTAACATTCACAAGAAATATTCTCTCAATATGTCAGTCTAATGGCATTTAGTCTGTTTTTTGAGCCTGCAGGAAATTACATTCTGCTGGAATTTTTGTGTAGATCATAATATTGATGCCATCATTTGAGATATGGTAATTATACAGAGAAGCAGAAAGATCTACTTCCTTAATTCAACCGACTCCTGTAGCAGATTTGAGTGAAAGTGGCTCTATGTTTTTTTTGGGATCAGCTAAAAATATCTTGTTTTGATACCAAATCTGGGGCGTTGGGACTTGTTGCGAATTCCCACAAGGACATCATTGAGTTTATGTTTTAAGATCAATATTGCAGAGTTTAATGATGATTATGAGTTCATGGGCAGATTGTGATGAACTGACAACCTCGCCGTGCAGTCTTTGAAGACATGTTTGAGATTGATGACTCATTGCAATCGGTTGCCGGAGGTGTTGGATTGCACCTGCTCAGTAGGACAGTAGGAGTTCAGTCCAATCACCAGCCTGATAAGATGATCTCATGAGACGCTGAGCATCGGCAGGCTATTTCTATACACATGCACTGAGTTAAATAAATATGTAAATGATTCAAAAATGCATTTATATTTCATGGGAATTGCAGGGATCATTCATGGACTTTTTGCAATAAATAGATGTGCACGGTTCATGATTACCGTGAGTTGTTTTATTTATTTTTTATTTCCCTCCTTTGTATTTTTGCATAATTTGCTGCTCTCCCAGGGGAAGTTTTCTCTTTGAGGGAGTCACACTCACACACATTCACATCTGGAAGCTGCCCAGTCTGGTTAAGTCTCTCCACTCGAGACGCCTTCCCTTCCTTCCAGATGTCCTTCAAGTCTGATGATTGCACCAGCAACCTTAAAACCTGCTTTTTTAACTTTGAACGTATTGGATTTTTTCTCATACTTACCTTATTTTTCTTGCTTGTGTTTTGCTCAGATCACACTACAAACACACACACAGACACACATACACACTGTAATGTGTTTAGTGTAACATGCACTGTAGCTCTGTAAGCACACATTATAAACGCTACAGTTTGTGATTGCTTTCATTTTGATCACAAAGTCTTCCAGTCAAACACAGACGCTGGAACTGAATGTGTAGACGGATATAAAATAAACATTATGCTGATGTAACTGATGACTGCTGCATGATGTCATGCTCTCTGTCTGCTCTCCTCTCAAAGCTCTTATGCAAACCAGACACACACACACACACAAAGACAACCCTTCCAGCTTGCCTTCAAAACATCTAATCACCCAGTGACTCATTATACTCGATGACTCCTTATTGGCAGCACTGATGTGTTCAAACAAATAGGCATGATGCCCTCAGCAATGTCTTTTCCATGTCAACTGTCATCAATTTCCCCCAAATACCAAATCCCACCTGGCAAACATCTTATTCTCCTTTAGTCTCCTCTTTTCTATTCTGATTGGCTTGTGTTACATAATGTGGTTCCTCTCCTTAAAAAAATCTCATCTCTGAGCTGTTTTCTTACAAAATTCCAGGACTAAGGTTGAAACTTTTGCAAATAAAAAATAATGAAAAACATCCGTGTTTGATTGATAGCCGAGGCTTACGTAGAAACTCATTTTAGTAAATACTCCGAGTCAACTGAATTTATGCATTGAATGTCTGCCTGCTGTACTTGCATATTTTCAATCTGAGGCCTGGCATCATTCAGCGTGGCTGTAATGAGAGATAGAAGTGGAGCTAGTATGCTGTTTATTTCAACCATCTGTGACTGGCCTGAAAATTCCCTTTAATAGTTTCCTCCGCACTCCACAGGAAGAAAATGACTGCGCTGCGAGTTGATCTGTGTCATGGAAACGAAGTGCTGGTGATTTTACTTAAAGTGCAAGAAGCTGATTTTCTTTTGCAAAAGAAAACTCAAAAATCTCTTTGATATTGTGTCTCTCTTGGAAAAACGCTAAATTATGAACGTCGCTGCTGTGCTTGTGGAGTAAATATTTCATCTTATATGTTGTATTGAGTAATGTGAGACTGAAAGGAGTTTTTCAAAGCTTTAAAATGGCTAATAAACTAATAAATCAGGATAGATGTCACAGCCTGTTCGATGTAAATCTAAGTGTCCTTTTTAGCTCTGGCATAATCTTTTACTGAATAAATGGCTTTTCTGAAAATTTTGTTTACAAAAAATCTTTTCTAGAATTTCTCTCACGGATAAATGTTGGAGATCCAGTGTGTGGGATTTAGTTAATATCCTCCTCTCATCCTCCCATTTTAGATGTATGGGAGAGGGTGGCCCTGGAGCTGAAAACAGAGGGGAAAAGACCAGTTTAGAGCCAGGTTTTGGTTTGTCCATTCAGAGCTACTGTATAAAAAATGGTGGAGCAGCATGACAGAATCTGTGAAAGAGGACCTGCTGCCTTTGCAGATATGAAGAGCTTTTTCAAAGGTAATAAAAAGGTAATCTTTGCTAATGAAAACATAATATATTCAATTTCTGCAATATTCTGCCAACAGACCCCCCTAAATACTACACACTGGACCTTTAAGTAGGGTATGTTTCAGATTATAATGATCTATTTTTTAAAAAAAATGCATGTAGAGAACATAACTCTGGAATATTGTGTCCTTTGCTTTGGTGTCAGTCCTGCTGTGCGTTTTGCAAGCTTTTATGCCATTAAAATAAGTGCTCTATGGGGACTGAGAAAGCTGAGTTGAGATGAATTGTGTCCACCCAAACCGCTGTAACTCCTTACAGGTGGTCAATCATCTGGTCTTTATATAGCAGCGCAGCAGGAAGTGCTATAGTCGCTACATGTATTTATGATGAAGCTGCTAACATGGCCTACTTATGGGCTGCTGCTCAGGTCCAAGTCAGGCACACCTCCTCTCTCTGTCCCCGTCTTTTATTCACTTTGTTTAATGTCACCATCCTGCAGTGTCAACTCTCCATGAATAGATAGAAGGAACTTTTAATGGATAGTCAGGGAAGAATTACAGCTGAGATTTCTCAAGTTGCACTAACATTTTGATTCAAGAAATACTATTAATATGACTGATCCAGACTTCACACTTTATGTATATGCTAGTATGTGCTGTGTATTATTCTCACTACTATCAATAAGTGTCCAGGAAGCACTGCGTTTGGGACAAGAGTGTTGATCGACATGAAATTAAAACTCAAAAGCTCTTTTGCACATAGAATTTGTATTTAAGTGAGTACAAAGTTGCAACAGAAGGAAAAATTATTTAAAATCCAGGCTACATACAGACACAGCTGCTTGAAAAGCTTGTTGAGTTAACAGTTCAAGTGATGTCCAATATTTCTAAAGTGCCTCTGAGCAAGAACAATACATTACTACTGATTTCTGTACCTCTGATGCATGTGACCGCCATCATGGCTCTGCCTCTGTGAGTCTAATTTTAAAATTTACAAAGAAAAGCAGTGGCATCATGTCCTCAGGGGCAGAACACATATAGTGAAAGAATCCCAAAAAAATGCAGTTTTGCTGGAGGCAAGGTTGGTTAAAAGTGGACAGATGAAAGCCAAAGGAAAATAAAAGCAAAATACTGACAGAAGGCTGAAATATGAGCACTGTTGAGGATGAATTAGAATTTCTCAGCGGACTTTGTATATTTCATACATTTTTGTTCCCTGTGTTATTCACATGTACTACACGTCCTTAAACTGGAGCATGTGCAGTGTCTTTGTGAGATGACAGATTATACTGCACTAGTTGTCTTGTTTTTGATTGATCACAAATATATTAATTTTGCAAATTACACCCGGTATCTGATTAGTCAAGATCATCTGGTTATGTTTAATGAGTGCTTTTATTGTTTCTTTCTTTTTATGTGTGAATGTAAAAACATGCAAACAAACAAACAAACAAACCAAAAGTTTCTGTCTAATTTCCCTGGGATGCTGAACTAGAATATTTATATAATGCTTGATTGCTTTTGTTCCATCTGAAATGCAAATGAAAAATATCAACATGCACGCAGCAGACTCACAGGAACGTACATTTATGCATGCTGACTGAGAAGTAAAGTAGGTAAACAAAGCAACAATTCGCCCTAATTCCATCACTTTTCTGTATGTGGATCTGTCCAAGGTGTTAAAATGGGTTTGGGCATATCTCGATACAGCCAGCGTGAGGCGCTGTTGCTCATCCAAGAAAAGACAAAAATCTCAGATAAAACAACAGTTCACAGGCTCTCAGTTTATCTGGGTCTTGAGAATAGCGTTTTCTTTAAGAGGTTTCAATTTGTAAATGGTTTCCAAAAGATTAACTAAAAAACATGCTGCAGTCAAACTGTACAACTGAAAACAAAATACATACACAGTTTGGACCAAATCACAATATGATTTTATGTATTCAAGCTAAATGCCATGCAAGTTGATTCATGCTGGGGGTCAAACTGCAGCAATGTGAGTATTTAGCTTATAATAATAACACAAAATATGGATGATGCATTTAAATTGCTTTGAAAGCCTAGAACTTATTTTTTAAACAGTGAAATGCAGTTTTTTGACCTTTGACAGCACCAAGTTTTTAAGAAAATAGCATGAAGAGTTTTTTGTAATATTAAAAAATCATGCATATTAATATTATCAGATATGTCATGGGAATATGGGACTTTTCTTTAAGACTGATATCTGTTCATGGTTCTCGATACTTAGTTTTTTTTTTCCACCGTGCAGAGCGTGCAGCCTGGAATCGCCCCACACACCTCTAGTTGCTTGTGTGATGGTGTGTGTGTGTGTGTGTGTGTGTGTGTCCGTTTTGTTCGTGTGTGTGTTGAAGACAGAGGGGGGAGCAGCCATGAAGACACCACCCAGCTCTGCAAGGGAAGGAAGGCGGTACGAGAGTGTGAAAGGGAGGGTGAGGAGAGGAGGGGGGGGTGGGGGGGTGGGATGCTCGCTTCAGCACCGCGGACAGCTCCCGGTAAGAGAGCAGGCAGCAGCGGCGGGTCGATCCCCTTTTCCGCTGCTCCGAATAAATAAACAGAAAGATCTAAACTGAGATTGACTCAAAGACAAGAAATAAAAGATTTGTTTTTTTCCCTAGGAGGTAAGGTTTAGTTTAATCCAGTCCGGAGCAGGCGACATATTTGTAGTGACAGGCTACAGACAAAACCATTACAGGACTCCCGAGGTTTGCGTGTGCAATCTCCGCGAAGTTTCTCGCCACTGAGAGGCATTCAGCATCCTCCTCCTTCTCCTCCTCCAGCTGGTCCGCACAACCCGGAAAACCTGCCGGTGTTCAAGGGAAGTTGAAGACAAATCAAAAGTGACAAGCTGAAATCGGCACCTTCTACTGTTTGGACTATATCCTTAAAAGAAGTTGCCGGACTTTTTTTATTTTTTATTTTTTTCACTCTTATTTTTCTGTTCGTGCGCAGAGGGATTTCCATTGTTGGATAATAGCAAAAGAAAAAAAAGGGGGGAGGAAAGCGAGACAAGTTTTTTCCTCATTCGGTGTTAAAGGCTTCTTCTATCAGCCTCCAACCAACCAACCGACCCCCCCACCACCCCCTCCACCACCAACCCTCCTCGTGCTCTCTCACATTAGCCACTGATGCAAGGCTTTGATGCGCCCGGATACATTTCTCCTCTCTCTCAGCAGCGCTGATTCCTTCCTCCTTCTCCAAGTCACCCATCTCTGTCTCTATTTAAATTTTTTTTTACAGTTACAGAGGGACGCCCCGGGCTGCCATCTTCCCTCTATATTTTCGACTATTGCTAAAGACTGGTAGGTAATAATGGCCATGGATCGGTGAAAATAATAATAATAATAATAATAATAATAATAATAATAATAATAATAATAATAATAATAATAAAAATGCTTATTGAGATTGTTCTGAGATGAAGTTGGAAGCCGTGCGTCAACACAACATAAGCGAGGACGCAGCTTAGCAACTTTTCAGCCTGATTCATCGTTTTCTTTCCCTCCCTGTGTGAGACTCGCTGTAGATAGAGGTGTGTAGCCCGTGTGTAGCTGTTCATGACGGAGACGATGGCGCTGAGTGGAAACTGTAGGACTAACCCCAAAGAGCAGGCATCAGTTCAGAACAGTTTCCCAGATGTTGTTGAGTTAAACGTCGGTGGGCAGGTTTATTACACGCGTCACTCAACTTTGGTGAGCACTCCGAGTTCATTACTCGGTAAGTTGTTTTCCTCCAAAAAAGACGCATCTAATGATTTGGCAAGAGACCCCAAGGGCCGGTATTTCATAGACAGAGACGGATTTTTGTTCCGTTATGTGTTGGACTACCTCCGAGACAAGCAAGTCGTCCTCCCGGATCACTTTCCGGAGAAAGGGAGGCTCAGGAAAGAGGCGGAGTACTTCCAGTTGCCCGACCTGGTGAAGCTCCTGACCCCTGAGGATCTCAAGCACAGCCCGGACGATTACTTCCACAGCGACTATGAAGACGGGTCCCAGGGCAGCGACCACCGGCAGTGTCCGCCTCCCTCGCTCGTCCCCGCGGACAGAAAGAGCGGCTTCATCACGGTGGGGTACCGGGGTTCGTGCACCATGGGCCGAGAGAGTCAGACAGACGCCAAGTTCAGGAGGGTACCTCGGATACTGATATGCGGGCGGGTGGCCCTCGCCAAAGAAGTTTTCGGGGAGACCCTAAACGAGAGCCGGGACCCGGACAGGACCCCCGATCGGTACACCTCCCGGTTTTACCTCAAGTTCAAGCACCTGGAGAGAGCTTTTGACATGCTGTCGGAGTGTGGTTTCCAAATGGTGGCCTGCAACTCGTCTGTCACGGCCTCGTTTGTCAACCAGCACACAGAGGACAAGATCTGGTCCAGCTACACAGAATACGTCTTCTACCGTAAGTGACACCTTTGAGTTTTTTTTTCTTTGTTTATTTGTGTGTGTTTGTTTGACAGCAGGTCACACACATGGTTGGAGTCACCGCTAGAAGGCGCACTTGGTTTACACGTCCTGTGCGTATGTGTGTGTGTGTGTGTGTGTGTGTGTGTGAGAGAGACATCTGGGTGTTGGGATGGTCCTTTTAAGCAAAGGACCACCCCTCTTTTGAATGATGTGGGTGTGTTGAGCGCTTCAGTGTGGTGAGCAGAGCCGCTTCCACCTGTTCCTATGAGTTTCCTCGGACAGGATCAAAGACTTACAAACCAGCATCTTTAGTACATTTCCATGCAATTTGCATTAGCTCCACCTGTCCAGTACCTGTAGTCAACTCACATCACCTTAAAATGCAAACACAGAGTCAAACTTGCATGTTTTGTTGGTTTGTGAAGTTTCCTTTTGAGCCTTGCGGAGCAAAACCAGTTAGAGATCACTCCTGATAACTGGAGTTAAACCAAGCTGTTATCTTTTCTTGGAGGATGAAGCCTTTGCAGCAAACACATGACTGACAGGCTCTAGCTCACGTTTTAATCTCACTGTGTTCAGACCTATTACAGCATGTTGCAGCAGTCAGTATGTTTTCACAACCTAGTTTATATTTTACGAGGTTTAACCCAGTTTTTTTTTTTTTTTTTTTAGATAATTTCACTCTCATCTGAGCCACTGCACTTGTCAGAGCAATGGTTCGTCAATGCTCGCCATTTCTCATCTTGGTGCAATTTTCTACTCCACCTCCTCTCTGCTTTCATCTATTCCATCCTTTCAACTGTCTTGCGGTTTCTTCTGGCTTTCCTATTGCCCTCCTTCCGTTTCTCCATCTTTCCTTCTCATTGGCTAGTGGGAATCTGGCGAGAGTGGCAGCGAAAGAGAGATCATCATGACTTTTATGAGAGCCTTCGTTGGAAACATTCTATGTGGATATTACATAATCCATATACTCTGATCTGACAGTGTATAATTTACTACTGAGTCTTTGATAGCTTCTGTAATGAAGCTGCCATAAAATAGACATAGAATAAATGATACTGCGAATGTGCTTAATTCTTATTACCTGTATGTACCATTTAGTTATTATGAGACAAAGCTTTGCTGGAATAAATTCTCAATAGGTGGCAGAGGCCATTTTTTTTTATTGAAATATTCTGAGAAAATACCCTTAAAAGAACTCTAAAATTAACAAAACTCCTTATTTTTCATGCTTAAGAAAGTGCAATTGCATTTTGGGAATTTGATTGTTGTGACCTATAAGACTGATTCAGATGAACAGGTTTTGGCCACATGAGCAGTTTCAATGGTTAACTCCCGAAAGAAAAAAATGAGTCTCACTACATAAGTGAGAAAAAGCACTATGATGCAAAACATATTGACTTTTGTTGCAAATAAAACCTGAGAAGCTAATAGCAGCACCGAGCTCAATGTGTCAAGGCAACTATCTTGATATTTACTATAACACAGAGTCAAAGTTCTGCTCACAGTGAAAAAATATGGTTTATTTGCCCTTAAAAAGATTACAATTCAATAAAGAGCCATGTCTTATCTCTGATGACATTTCAGTCTTTTTCAAATGTCCAGTGACTGACTGGATGTGGATTTCATTTGATATTTGCATACTGTAAGTAGACATAATGTGGAACTTCCTTTGTGGTCCAAAACCATCTTATCAAACCATCCTCATTTCCATTCTCATTTCCAAGTAATTTGTGATTGCAGAGCAGACAGTTTTGGTACTACCAGCAGTTGTAATGAAGGGATGAACACTGTTTCATATTCACAGGAAACCTTTTTCAATTCGAGAGGAAGAACATGCAACCCAGTTCTTTTTTTTTTTCTTTTTTTTCTGCTGGCTTTGCTGTCTCATTTCAGTGCCCAGTCGTCCAGATGTTTGGCAAGTGGAAACTGTTCTGGGCAGATATGCAAACACCCTTAAAAGGCTTGCTGTTGTGTTTGTGATTAGACTCATGGGAAGCTTAAGTTGAATTTTATAATATTCTACCAATATCTGTAAAATTCTTAACAATCTAAAAATATCTTTTATTCATCTCCTTCCAAGATTTTCCTCATGATGACTGGGACGGGGCCAGGACCCCTGCTTAGGAACAACTGAGCTGTGTGAATCCACCACCACCTAAGGGAAAAAACACTGCCAGACACATAAATCACATAAGTCAAATGATCACATGGTCACAAATAGAAGGAAGAAAGAAAAAAAAATCACATAAGAGTCATTTGCTGGGCTGCTTCCAGGCTAAATGAGCTCTGCATTAATGGCCTGCATGAAGCAGCTACAATGACTGGATGGCTCTTGGCTCTCATAACCCCCAGAAGTAGCGCTAACAAGCCAAATCAAGTGGTGGTGGAGGCTGCTGACACACACAATACACATAGACAGACACACACACGCACACCTTGCTTATGTAATATCTGGCAGTCTGTCTGTGGGCTGCCTCTGCAGGCCTCTTCTTGCTTACTCACAAACGACAACAGCATCCTGGCTTTGTTGACAAATGGTCAGCTTGTTAGAGGGCACACACTTACTGGTGAGGGCACGAATGGTGGCAGATGTGTAAGGCCTATGTCAACACACACGGTCGCACAAAAAGCCTGCATGCAGCCTCGCAAATAAATATACACTCACAAAGCTGCAGTTGTGCACATAAGCACACAGGTAAGTGTGCATACACACACACATGTTTTGGGAGCTTGTTAAGTACTGCAGTCACCCAGCGGATTAAATGTAGTCGATGATGGCCTCTTGTTTATGTGCCTGTCACATTTTTTGGCTCACCCAATGTGCCAGCCAATGTAACGGGAATGACTGACAGTTTTGGCACGCTCATTTTTCCCCTCCTCTCTCCCATCCTCCCTCATCCTCGCCTTTCTTGTCTGTCCTCGTCCTCATCTCCTTTTATGTCTCCTCATTTCGCTTTAGTCAATCGCACATGGCTTTTCTCTCTTGTCTCGGCTCCCGCCCTTCATCCCTCCAGCTTCATTTTGCTCCATGCGCCACGGGGGCAAGGAGCAGTGCGGCGGCACCAGTTGCCTTTACATGCCTCACTGCACCGTCACGCCTCCTGCCTCGCTTCTTATTCATATCCAAGTCTGTCTGCCCGTCCATCTCCATGATTGTTTATTTACCTCTTATCTTCAGCTGACTCTTCATTTTGTGCTTTTCCCCATTATATACATGCCAGTAAGTCTGTCTTTCTTATTTTCCAGCCCTCTACTTGCCATTCTGGAGGTCCTAAGGTCTTGTGCAACAGTAGCAACTGATTGCGCCTCTCAAAACGTGTTTGGATCTTGTCAACTCCTTGACAAGATAAATGCATTATATTGCCAAAAGTATGTCATTCTTTTGTGTAATTTTTTGGTCAGAGGCTTTTTTCACGTTCTTGGCATATTTTTGACAATGGTTGGGCTTTTAGCATCATGCTGACAGTTGAGAGAAGATGCTTTCTTTTTCCAACTTGACAAGGCCCCTTTGCACAAAGAGAGGTCCATACAGAAAAAAGTTTTGCAAAAGGTGTGCAAAATCAAAATGCATTAACCCCTAACAACTTTAAGATTGGATGGACATCACCTGTGAGCCAACTTCACTAAAAGGATCCAGTTTCTGCAGCCGGATTCCAAAATCTTGTGGACAGCCTTTCCAAAAGATTAGAGGCTATTTTGACAACATATTAATGCCAATTAAAAGGAGATGTGCAGTAATCTCATACTGATATAATGCTCGTTAGTCCTTATACTCTTTGCCACATAACGCATGTTTTTTAGTGCATTTGAAGGTAAAATTGGCACTAATATAATTTGGTATTGACTTTTATATTGTTGCATTGTTCAAGGTGCCTGTTGGACTGTTAGCTAGCAATTTTTTTAGGTCAACTGAACAGACACATTTAGGAGTCTAGGCTAATCTTGACAGAGAAAAGGGAGGTCAGTGTGTCGGAGATAGCTGTGTGCATTTGGGAACAAACTGACCTGATTAGAGGATTCCTGTTAAAATGAAGCATTAATTAGCACAGTAATCCTTTTTTCAGGTGTCCTTCTTTTTAGCACACATTTGTTTTTTTTTTTTTCAATAAGACCTTCATTATGGAGCCATGCCTGTTTGGGGCAAAGTCCCTTGCTTAAGGGGTACAACAGCAGTATCTCACTTTCAGCTCCCAGTTTAACTGACACAACTTTGCAAACATCCACTCAAAAAAAGAAACTGCATGTTTTCTTGCCAGAAGCCTGATCCTCCTTTATCTCTTTCAATCCTCATTTTGCTTGTTATCTATTGCCCTGAATTCCACACTCTTGTGTACCTATCAGTCTCGTTTCTGTCTGTTTGTTTCTGTATTCAAATTCTGGATGGCCTTTAAAACCCCAGAAGGCAAATGTATTTCCCAATTTGTTGCATGGCTGGAATGACTGATAATTAATCATCACTGCTGACAGTTGCTTCTGTGCTTTTCACCGCAGGGTCCTACAAAACCTTTTCCACAACAGGCCCATCAAACAACACAACATTCTCAGAGTGGGGAAAAAAAAAAAAAAACGAAGAGGATAGGAAAATCATATTTTTGGCTAAGGATGTATATTTTCCCCCAGGCTTTATTTTCTACCTCAGCTGAACATGCCAGAGTGAAGTGCTTGTCATTACAAATGGCCATTTCTCTGTGACCGTGTGTGCTGACGTGGAACACACTCTGCCATTACCTTGTTATACACAGATGAGTAACTCCTTGTGTAGTAAATGTGTTTTGGCAGGCGGGAAGAAAAGGGGTTACAGTGATGGTTATGGTGTTTGCACTTGTGTGTGTTTGTGTATGTGTTAATGCATGACCCATGTTGCACTACCTGAGGCCTTTGCACACACGTTGAGCTGCTGGCTAAACACACCTGCACTTCACCAACCCCTCTCTCTCACAGACACACACACACACACAGACATTCATCACCATATGAAACTACATCACGCTGGTCCTGCGAGCTTCTCCCGGCCCAGTCACTGACGACATTAGCAATGGCGGTCCCATGCTGCAGGCCTGTAGGAAGTGATTAGCCGAGGAGCAGACAGGCCATGACAGCTCTTAGGAGAGTCTTGATAGGGACAGCTGCTACCCTGGCCTCAGCTCCACAGGGGCGTGCACCACCACACACCTCAACTCTGCATTATTCAGACTGAGACAAAAAGGAAGGACAGAGAAAGCAAGTGAAGAGTAGTGTTTGATGTACAAAACAAGAGGAAATACTGCTAAATTTCTTCTTACAATGACTGTAAAGGTAGCACTCGGTATTTGGACTGAAACTATGGTTGCTATATCAATGGATGCAGCTTCATCTAGTAGTACTTTGTTAAGTACTGCTATATTTGAGACTACTAAAAGCACTGTACTGCTAAAAGCACTGCTACAGTACTACTAACACTGTCATTCACCGTTTTAAATTCTGCTTTTCTTTATCTTTTTGCAGTTTTTAAAACTTTTTAAGAGAACAAAAACACACAGTAAAAGGTACTGCAGTTGATATAAAATCAATGTTAGAGTATAAACACAAGGTCAGAACTATAAAAATGACACCATTAGAAATGCATTTTCATGTATGCATAAAAGGAAGGCTTCAGACAAGTGACAATTCTATGAAATGATACTTTTAAGTTTATGTTACTCTTTAAAGCAACCTGGTGGTTTACTGTTAAAGTAATTGATGATGACAGTATTAAAGTAACTGCCAGACAAGTTTTTAAGTATTAAAGATTACCCTGTTATGGTTCATAATTTGCTTAACACAGGTTTCCTACTCCAAAGGTAAAAAAAAAACAAAAAAAAAACTCAGAAAAAGAGCTTAAAGGATGTCTACTCTTTCTCCCTCATTGAAAAATTGTGGATCAGTGATTCACAGGCCTTGGCCCCTGCCCACCACTGCTAGCTTGTGCTAGCTTGACTGAAGAAAGATGAGAGATTCAGCCACACATATTTAAGCCTCAGTCAAACCTAAACTCAGGTGAGGAGTCTGTGGTTCACTGAAATCAGCAACTAGCAGATGTATCAGAATGAGTGTAGTTAGTATCTTTTTCCTTTATTTTGTTTGTTAGCTTGTTAGCTTTAACCAGCAGCAATTGAAACAGCCCTAGATTCCTGTTTACATCCAAAACCTGCACAGTGCACTATGTTTGACATCCAAACATAGAAGAGTGTGCAAAACTTAGAAAACTTAAACTATTTTTTAGCGTGCCTTTGCCAGTGATGGATTTAGATTTTGTGATGTACCAAAACCAGCTTGCTTTTATATATTTGAATCTCAGATTTTAGCACAGACATCCCCTGCTCTGCTAAAGAAATGTGAGAAAACCTAGCGATTGACAAAATTTACACAAATACAAGTCAGTTTAGCAAAGTCTGACATTGTAGGGGACAAAGATATGAGGAAAAACATGTTTTTAGTAGAGAGGATCTTTAAGGGTTCAGAACTTCCAGTTGCAGATACATGGTAAAGCAGTCTCAAGCAAGTCAAGCCTTTTCTGTCTGCACGGATCGGAGCTGCTACATTTCGTATAAGCTGTAGACAAAAAGAGACTTTTGACTGAGTCAAGTTATAAAGAAATGAAAGCAAGTTTGACCCTTTCCTTTCCTCACCAAAACATAGGAAAACTGCTTTACAAAAAAACCCCAGCAACCCTGAATTGTAGTTGAGGGTAAACAGAAAATGAACTCAATTTTCACTTTTGAAATAGAGTTTACTCACCTTTTCAAAGTGAAAAGGTGAAGTTGCAGTATACAGAATATGTTTGAACAAGTGATAAAGATGGTGACAAGTTTTTCAAGGAAATAAATATAGAAAACCCCGATCCTAAAATATTTTTTTTTTATTTGCATTTATATTGGTGCTTTTGATTGATTTCGCATCAGAGCTCGCAGTAGGATGTGCAGCTGGGTCTGTACATACGAAACGGGAGGACAGAAGAAATGACAGATAAAGGGCAAGTGGGTCATATGGAAAGAATATAGACTTTCTTGTTTGTCTAGCCTCCCCTTGACCTTCTCCCCTGGAAGCTTAGTGTAGCTATGTAACGTAGATTCCCATAATCCTCTGCCTCTTGAGGATATGGGGAACTACAGAGCAGTGGGAGAGACAGAGAGACAGAAAGAAAAGTGAGTGAACACCGGAGCAGCAACAACAAGCTTCCCTAAGCCCTCTGCGACTCCCTCCTCTCCTCGCCGTCTCTCAGCCCATTTTCTCCTCCTCTGTGACTCTTGACACTCTATTCTCTCTGCGGTGGTGGGCACAGTTGATATAATGCTGATGCTCTTCCCCTGTTGTGTTGGAATAAGTGCTCTGCGGTGTGACGAGGTGTGGAGCGCTGCCATAATGACAGAAACTGCAGCTGGAGAGCCTCTTCACTCGCTCAGCCCACCGGCTGGCTGCTGCAATGCATCAATGCTTTAATAGCCCCGCTATGTGCGAGTCCAGATTGGCTGGAAACACGATGTAAAAGATGCGCAGGATTTCTATCACATCAGTAATTGCATTGCCTAATCATAACAACGGCTGTTTCCACCGTGGGAGTTCATGTCACTTTTGAGATTAATGACTGCTGCCATTTTTTTTTAAAGTTTCTCAGATACAAGATCCAAGGAAAATGTATAACCTGTTTGATAAATTCAATGGAAAAACAGACTGGCAAAGTTCCAATACACCTTCTGTTTACTGATGTTTAATGTTATCCAAGTACATTTAGCACATTTTTGGGTTTAGGTTATATTCACCTTTTTACTTCTGCACATGTCAGAGGCAAATATTACTTACAAGTTACCTGTCATATGACAATTTTTCATACCCTCAAACTGGTCAAAACCCTGTATCTCCATATTCTTTAATTTGAAATTGAAATGATTCTGTTAATATGAAAGATTAAGTGTTTCTTTATGAACTGAGACGATGCTGCCACTCTTCAAGCTAAATAAACTATGTAAAATCCTCACGGACTTGCTAGAAAACATATCGTCACAAAGACTTTAAAAGACTTTTTAGAAATAAGTGGTTTTGCAAAACAGCCACACTTATAACATGATGTTCTTACGTAACTTGATTCATAGCTGTAGTTTGAACTACCAAACAGTACATACAGTAGTTAAATTGAGTAAAATGCAGCTCAGCCTTAATGTAGCAGTGATAGTAATTAAAAAAAGCCATATAAAATAAAAAAAAACACTTACAAAGAGCATTGTACAGCAAAGTGCTTTTACTTTTAATGATGGCGTTTATATTTTTACTTAGGAAAGGCTTTGAGTGCAGGACTTTTACTTGTAATGGAGTATTTTACAGTGTTGTCGCTACATTAACTTCAGTATCTGAATACTTCTTTCACCTTCGTTTAAAAGTGTAAATACCATGTTATGACAGGCCAACAAAGACAAAATTAGACATCCAGCTGCACAAGTATTTTTACATGGGCGCTTTGATCTTTGCCTCAGTATTGTGTGTGTGTGTGTGTGTGTGTGTGTGTGTGTGTGTGCATTTTTTCCTTGTCCTCTCCTCTGCTAAGCTCCTCATTTATCTCTCCCTCCCTTCATTCGTCTCCTTCAGTCTGAAGATGGTGTGACTGATGAAACAGTCGGTCAATATTCTGACTATCAGTGCTTAAACTTTGTGATGAAACTTCACAGCCGCATCATGTTTTGGTTCAGCCCTTATTCCTGTGTGCCTCGTTAGAATCGCACGCTGTCACTCATGTGGCAGTGGTCCACAGCTTGATTGAGCATATGGTCAGACCGCTGTAATTTTATTCTGCGGGGCTTTATTGCGTCCTAGGGCAGAGTGTCAGTGGCATTTCATTTGTAAGTGGCAATGAAGTCTTTATGTCCATTAAGACAGCCAGAGGCGCTAATGTAACCACTCCAGAGGAAATAAACTCCTGAGGAAATTACTGAAACCACCAATGGTAACTTTTGATAAAAGCCTGATGTGTCTTGATCTTACAAAAAAATGTATATGATGGTTCTTATTTTTTCATTTGTAGTAAAGAGAGAGGGCTTGTTTTCACTATTAACACAGGAAGGGGTGCAAATAAAGGTCATACAAAGACACTTTATTTTTGTCCATATGTAGGAGACGGGGGGGGGGGGGGGTGGAAACGTATTAGGCAGAGTGTGAAAGATTTGTAAAAAACTGATCTCAAGATGTCACACACATCTCTACCAACTGAGACCTCAGATCGACTTTTCGTCACTGCAGGTTTGCTTCCAGAGAACGGCGTGCGGGCACATTGTACAAAATTTGATGATCATAAAGTGTGTTAAAATAGCAAACAGTGCATCTTTAGCATGATATCAGACGGTACCTGAAGTCATGCCACTGCAGAGGCTTATTACGAACTCCAGTGCTGTGTCTCATTAGTAATCCCTCGGTGTCATTTCAGAATACTCAGCTGCTTGGTAGAGCATACTGTCATCACCATTTCATTCCTAAGTGCCTGTGAAGCTCCCTGTCCATTAAAACACACACACACACACACACATAAGTATATACTGCAGGCATGCCAACCACGCACACATGAACCCCCCCCACACACATTTTCTTGGAGGTGAACTTAAACAAACAGCCTACCAATGAAAAATGACTCTCATTAGAGGGAGGATTACAGATCAGACCGCTCACTTTAACACACTTACTGTTTCTATAGAAATCTGCAATATCTGCCACTGGGTTCTGTTGATTCCTCTTAACCCATTAATAGGGAGCAGAGAGAGGAGGAGTGAGAGGTTACAATACATTTAACATCGATGGATAAGATGATTTGTGGTAAATTCTTCCGCATTAACAGCAAAGTGATACACACCAAGAGTACAAAACATGACGAACACCATGCTATTATTGAGCTACACCTCAAGACACTTAAATCTGTTACCTTTGCTTTCCGCTGTAACTCCCATTTAAGTCTGAAGGAGATTTATGGGCAAATATATCAGAGTTCTCATCCGAGTCCCTGAGTTCAGCCTCTCTCATTCCCTAGAAAGCACAGTCACTGTTGTGCTTCATTACATGTTGTAGAAGTCGCTTTACTACATCGGTCATGGGTACAACTTGGAAACAGCAATGTGCTACTTTGTGAGAACCAAGCTCAGACTACACCTGTGTAGCACTGTTGGACGAATAATTGACTGTTTTAGAAGAAAGGATCTAAAGTGATGCAGCAGATACAGACCTTTTCATGCATTCCTCTTTTTTCTTGGTCAGACTTTTGGTGCTGCGTTTTATTCCCAAAATGCAAATGAGGATTCCAGCTTCTTAAGCTAGGAACGGCTTATGGTTCACGGCTAAAGTAGCCTTGATCTGCTAATCTTAGAAGTGGACTACAGAGGCCTCCTAAGCTTACTTCTAACTCACAGCCCTTTTTTAAAAACTTTTTAAACTAGTAGTCTTCAGCCCCAACTGACACTGTCTTGAGTGACATCACTTGAGGCTGTTTGTCATATTTTGTGCCACTCCCTCGTGTTGAACCTTTCCTGCTTCCGTCCCCTAACCGTGGTTGGGGGACACAGGGGAAATCCGTCCTCTCCAGGGCCGAAGGCAACTTTTCCTCCGGGGTCAACTCCCGTCGACTCCACGTTTGTTATGAGCGGC
>JAPZDY010000006.1:15656503-15679927 GCA_029783645.1 Ctenochaetus hawaiiensis | reverse complement strand
TCAGCCCATTTTACTGATCAGGTGGTTTGTATTCTTGATGTAACACTTTGAGTATTACAATCCTGGGCTGTTAGATGCACCACATGGGCCTTCTGGGTATTCGTTAATAAGGTGTCCAGCATACTGCATGTAATGTTTTAAATGATACCAAACGGTGCATTATGTGCTATGAGAGAGAAAACACTTAATATAGCAAAAAGGAGAGCAGGAAGTGATGATGAAAAGAGGAAGAGAAGGTGGGAGCCGGAAGAGCAGAGGAGAAAACTTTTAACACATACATATGCACACACACAGACGTACAGTGTATCTCGTATGGGGCAAAGCTTAATTTCTAGCGATGGTGTCAGTGTATCTTTGTGCTTGTTGGCCTTGTGATGTTCAGTTTTTAACCATTTCAAAAGCTATGAGCTGTAAAGACAACAGAGTACCAACAAATCCATCGCGGATAACAAACAAAAATACAAATAGATGCTCAGGTTTGGCTCACTGTCAACATAGAAATACATTTTGGATTGAAATCTTCAAGTGGGCGTAAAGTACGCCACGAGCATGTTTTTCCAGATTTTTTTGTTTTTCTTCTTAGGTCTCACCTTCCTGTTCCGCATTTGATGCTGCTTTGAGCATTTGATTCTCTGCCAGTCGTGCATATCAGATGTTTTCTGGTTTTCTCTCGAGCATTTAAAGCATCGGGGTGTTGTACCAAGAGCTCAGCCTTCTGTCTTCTGTAAACAATCTCTGGCCGGTGTTTCGCTGCTATCAAACATCTCTCTTGGAGTGCACGAAGTACTGCCAGTGCAGAAGCTGCCGGTAGATGTTTTTTGATTGCTGTTGCTCTTGTTGCTTTTACTGCTCTAAGGTTCACTTTCACCCTACAGCCCTTTCTACTATTAACCCTCCTCCATCCTCTCTTTCTTTCCTTCTACGCCCCCCTCTGACAGCCGGAGTGAAGTGTTTGGTTAGTATGGTTTTCAATGCTCCGAGCCTTTCCACTCTCTGTCTGTCCCTCTTTCTGTACATCTCTTTTCTGTTTTTTTTTCCTCTCTGCAAGAGCCAGGGTTGGCTCTGATTTTGATCGCATTTTCTGCAACTCTTTCAATTCATTGCATTCAATGCTCTGTCTCAGCTTTCTGTGTCTCTTTATTTGGTTGTCGGCTCCATCTTATTTTCTCTCAAAGAGCCTCAGGAGTAAAATGAACAGCCAAAGATTCTTATATCTTCTCTATTGGTTACTACGACCAAAGCGTGACTCACAGAAAGTAGGAGCAATGGATATAAAGTAAACCCTCACACAGAAGATATACTTCTTGGCTATTAGCTGCTCTTATATTAAGCCTGATACATAAATACTCGGCCTAATCGACCGTACATTTCCTGTCGTCCACGAGACCATAAAATAAACCTCTAAAGGTCAGCACAAGAAGGATGAGTGGGACTGGGAGTCATTTGTAAGTGAGACTGGGTGCCTTGTTAGGTGTATTCTATAGTCAATTACAAGGCTCCATTGCCCAAGTGTGAAAAGAGAAAAGTTGGAGAAAAAGGTCACATTTCGACCAATTTCTCAAGTTCCTCTGGGGACTGTTAAAGTTTACCCTATTGTATTTTTGCCTATTTGTTCCCCGAGGCGTTTTCAAAAAGACTTCATCAGCTTTGGTTACTGCCACATTAATCTGTTGTTTTGGTTGACAGAAATCTGACCTTATAATCTAGTGACCCTAGCGTGATCTCTGAGCCTCCTTCATTTAAAAAGCTGGTTACATTCTGCCTAGAAATGAAAAAAGGCTGGAGAAAAACAATTTAAAAAAGCAGGAGGTTGTGTTGTGTGTGTTGGTTTTACTTTATATACCCCTAAAGGAGTTAATGCTACAGAAAGCAATTCTTTACCTACCATCTGACCCTGTTGGGAAGTGACCCCTGTCTGCCTTTTACCTTCAGCCTTGATGTGGCAGAGGTGATGATGGCCTCAGGTATGCTGAGTCCCTGGTGGCTTCTGCGTTTTTAGTGAGGAAGGTCTTCAGCAGACAAGCATAGAAGACTAAGAATACACTCAAACTCAATTTTATCTCACGTCTGTCTCTTGTACACACACACACCCAGGGACACACACCTTGCAGATTCTTCCTTCCATCCATCCAGCGGAGCTGAAGGAAACTGAGCATGTAGCCTGGGTGCCCTGTTTCCCACCCACGTCCTCCAGCCCTTCCTGAGGGACCATCAGGTGTTTCCAGTCTAGATTGTATTTATATATAAAACACCTCCAGCATGTTCCAGGTCTGCCCTAGGTTCTCCTATGAGTTGGACTTGCTCAAAATATCTCCACAGCGTCCTTTGTCCTTAAAAATCCCATCATGCCTCACATTTGCTTAGCTGTAGCTCTACATCTTTGCCTACATGTGGTATTTGTTGACCCAAGTAGACCACACTTGTGTCTCCACCCACCTGTCTGCTGCGAGCATGTAGCTTTGAGTCTCTGGGCTGAGTAAGAAAAAGCTTTTCTAATTAAAGTTACACCAACCTTGTCCAGCTAATGAGAATTTGCTTATGCAAGAGCATTTTGACCAGTCAATCCACCAACAAACAGGAAGAGGTCTGTACTAGTGTTTGCATTCTTTGAGTGGAAGTTTGTGTCCTGTAGTATGTTGCTGTCTGATAAATGTTAAAGAAAAGTAAAAGGTATTCCAAGGTAACAATAACTATTCCTTTATCATCTCCACATGGTGTCTTTGTAGACATATTGCATCAGTTTTTATTCTGTAAATAATTTAGCCTCCAAAGTTACAGTGTGACACCTTAGAAGAGGAGCGTGTTGATTTTGCAAACCAGCGTCTCTTTACAGAACTTAAAGAGTGCTCCCACAGTTACAAAATAATTTTTATTAATTCTTTTGTAGCTTCAGAGGGAGCAGTTCAAAGCATGATAAATTGTCTCAAGTGACGGGGGGCATCGATGGGGCTGAAGACTACAAGCTTAAAAAATGTCCTAAGTCCAGGGGGATGTGCAGTTAGAAAGAAGTGAGATTAACCCTCCTCTGTAGGCCACAACTCATCTCTGCCCGAGGCTTGTGACCAGAGGCAGCTGGCATAACACACCCAGAGTCTCCACCTGGACTGTCAGTGGTAGATTAGTATCAAGGACAGTGGAGGTGCCAGGTTTTAACGAGGAAAAACAGTGTTTAGATCAAAAAAGTAAATGTCTATTTTTTTTTTATCTAAACATTGCATCCATTTGCATCCATTTTCATTCATGTTTTTTAAACTGTTCTTTGCCAGGCTAACAATGTTTTTAAAAATGCAATGAAAAAACAGGCGAGTACCCTTTTAATGAACAACAATGTTATGATTCATTCTGGTTTTATCTTTGTCTGATTGTTAAATAAAGCTTAATGCTTCATTTTAACTGCTTTTCACGTCCACAGCCTCATCGGATCCCATTACCTACTGAGAGTGCAGAATGGTTGGCTCAGAGCAATGGCCCCGGCATGATGTTGTCTTTATACATCCTGTAATTTCTGTATTTGTTTTCATTCTGGTGATTATGTAGATTTTGTTAGTTGGCTTTGTAATTTTTGTTCTGTTATTGCTCCAATGATTTTTCAGTAGGATTTTACATGTTTTTTAACTTTGTGTGGTTGTTTCTTCCATTCTGTCCCTGTGGCAGTGATTTATTCCTGTCTTCCTGCAAACACAAATAGAAATGCCTCCTACTGTAACCTTCAATCTCAGGATGAAATTGTCAGCCTGTGTATTTGGTGACATCTGTCTGTAGCATTCACTAAATAACTGACCGGAGATTGTGTCAGTCATTTCTCGGGCCTGTCTGTTTGTATTTACTACATCTCTACTTTATGATTTTGTTTGCATCTGTGCTTGCTTGCATTGTGTGAGTGTGTGAGTGTGTGTGTGTTCATGTTTGTCAGGCTTTGAATGACCACAAGATGAGCCGTGGTGACATCCAGATATTGAAATCAAAACACTTTACAATGCCATCCAAACATCCAGGAAATGAGGCAGGACATTTGGGAACAAATTGCTTTACTGGACTCACACAAAGACACGCAGACACACACACACACACATCCTAATGCTTACGGTAAGACAGGAATCCATTATTAATATGGAGTAGCCCAGAGAGAGTGTGAGTGATGTGGTATGAGTGGGTGGGGTGCTAATGTGAATGGATGCCTCTCATATACTGCATGCAGCTACCAGCCAACTGAAGTGATGACTTTGTGCATTCACGCTGAGCGGAGGACTTCCTGTGATCAAGTTGGTTACGGTGTGATGAATGCGAGTCAGTTTGACTTCATTTTCTGGAGGTGAGGTGCTGGAAGCCTCTGCTGCTGCAAAAAAATTATGGTTTTGAGTCTAGCTGAGAGCAGCTTTGAAACTGATGGACTGGATGAAGGCTCTGTTTTATTCGACTCGTATGGATACACAGTAATAGAGACTTTATATCATAATATTTTTTATTAGTACCTTTTGGTTAAAATACAAACTTCTCATTGACTCGACTTGTTTTATTCAGACTGCTGAATGTCTTTAGTGCCTCTTCACTTGAAGAGAGTTTATGATTGTCAAGTCATTTAAGTCTGTTATTTTTGTGTATAAGTTCTACATATTTTAATTTAGTATGAAAAAGGTGGAGGGATTCAGACATAACCTGCTGTTTTTGGTCAAAGGCTCCACCACAGCAGCTTTCACTTGCTTACCTCAAATAGAGCTAAATCTGTTGTAGCTTGTTAACTGTGTTGCAACATATTTACTTAAAATACTCTGTTGGGATAAAAACTTCTAGACACTAAGTTATGAGAAAGGAGTCAATGTGTCTTTTGATTAAACCTTAAAATGAACTGATTGTCCTTTTAAATGATTAAGCTAACCTAATGAGCCTCTGACCGAGACAGCATGTTAGCCTTAAGACCCATATTTTTACTTTTAAATCACTTTTTCATCTTTTTTTTCTTTTTTTTTTTTTTTAAAATAACTCTTTGTAATTTCCCTGTGGAAAGGGATACAGAGAAGGTTGGAGAAGCTAGGAAGCTTTTGTAGCTAACTAGTGCTAGCCCAGCTAAGCTAGGGGTCAGTCAGTCATGTAATACAGCTAATAATTGAGCTAACTATTTAGCTGACAAAACAGTATTCTTTTGGAGATGCTTCTGTGTAGTTTTAGAGCAAATTTTTTATCCATGTAACAATTCAGGTCATGTCATATCTCAATGGATATTTTATGTTTTTGAAGTGGCTGTAATTGCTGAGCTGTGAAGTGAATTTAACTTGTTCACTGGACACACTCAGACTTTTGGCCATTAACATTTTTTGAGTACTGTCACCTAGCAACACTGCTCAAAATGCATGATGGGGATGTTGCTCTTTAGCTTAGAGATGGCTGGGATTTTCGAATGCTGCCAAGTGGGCTAAAAGAAAATTGGGTACAGTTTAAATGAAGAGAGATGTTTTTTTAAACACTAATCCAGTGTAATGAAGAGGTCTTTTAAACATCATGTTCTCTTTATGTTGTTTTTAGTGCCTTTGCAAAAAAAAGGGTGATTTCTCTAGATTGCATTGTTTTATTATTACTTTTATTTTTTTATTTTTATTTAACCTTTATTTAACCAGGTAGAAACCCAGGTAGGGTGCAGGCAATCTTCTGCCATTTGTATGGTAGACACTCCACTGGGACAGTTACAACATCCAAGCATTTCTCAAAGGAGCAGCAGGAGGTGGGACAAACACTAACTCACGTCTGCTACTTCCTTTCTTTCCAGTTCACACCAACATTGTTCTTGGCCAACCTTTAAAATCTATGTCTCATCTGGAAGTTTTCCCTGTCCACCAGCAGTATTACACGAATCATAAATTACAAGGTCATGTGTTATGGAAAAGGGGATCTGATCTAGTATTATCAAGTGATATTTCCACTCTTTGGACTGGCTTTCACTGCTGCTTCACGGGCTCATGGATCATCAGATAAGGCAGCACTCTGACAGAGAAGCTATTGGCTGGCAGTGCCTCTGGAGACTCTGCCACTCTACAGTTCATGCTGGCAGCAGAAATGGTATAGGCCTACATAATGCACACACACACAAAAATGCACACATATATAAGCATCCACACTCAGAATGGAAGCCGGGGGAAATGCACAGACAGAATAATAGAAAGGTAGACTGGGGATATTATGCAGCAATTATAGTACAATGCTTTGTCCATTATTTATTTGTTTATATAATGTACATCTCAGCTAGAGAGAGCTGCATATTAATCGTGGTCTGTGGATCAATTCCCAGCCCTTCTTTTTGACACGTGTCAAAGCCTCTTAAAGCAGGACACTGAACTCCAAAATGCTTCCTGGCACAGTAGCTTGTCGCCATCACTGTGTGATTTTGTGTGTGTGTGTGTGTGTAAATAGGGCAAATTGCGTAGTAAACCTGTGAAATCTAGTCTTAACTTCGACAGTTGCGTCAGTCACCAAGTTTGAAAATAGACTTCATCCATGCTCTCTAAGGGTTTTATAATGTTTCATATTGTCAGAGGGTACATCACATGATCGGGGTTACAATAAGACTTTGATGAGAAGAAAATTAAAAGAGCAAATGTCGAGTCTTGTTTTCACCTGTGTTCATTTTAAGTCACTCTGAAAGCATCCAAAAGAAAGTCTGCAGTATGAAACCTCTCAGAGAGATATGACCTTGAGGTTTGCCTCAAAATGATTTTTCACAGCTGCTTTCAGGGTGGGGGCCTTTGAAGTTGGGATTGTTCTGGCTGGAACGTAGTAGGCATCTTTTGTACATTATGATACCAGCACTGATGGCTCCGGGAAATGTCTGGTCTCAAATGGAATTCTCTATTGAATTCAATTTATGTGTGTCTCAGCGTGCTCTGGGGACCTTTAGCTCCATAGCATACAGCGAAAGAGATATATAGTATGGATGTTTCATCCTGATTTTGCTGCACGCAGCTTGGAGCCCAGAATCGAAATGAACTGAGAGGAGATCTCCTGATGCGTTTGTAAGCACAGCGTAAGGGAAAGTTGTTCGAAGGATGTCAGCTTTTTGCTTGTTTTTAATCCTCTAAGTGCTAGTTGTGACTCCTTTTACATGGATGCATAATGATTAGGGACACTTTTATATGAATATATGCATGGAAATTTCAAAAAGAGATACTCAGGTTAGAACCGAGAGATGTTGTTTGGTGCTGACCCCAGAAACTGTGTAATAAACACTCTCTCCTCACTGTCATCCTCATTGTCTCCCTCACTGTCCTCCACTTTAGCCTCCGTCATGGTAAATGGGGAAAATGCACCCCCTACAGTCTCTAGGCCTTCTGATTAGCTGTCTCCATTCACAAGTCAACAGCTGGCTTTGGGTCAAATGTCTCCATGGTCGTCTTTGGCAGGTGAATGAGCATCAGGTCTTAGAGACGAGTATGTGACAGACAGGCTCTGCACTTTGTTTTTATAAAGTTGAGATGTAAGGATTCTGTCTTGCACGCTGCAGGGCTCAAAGGCAGTGTAAAAGACAATTTAACCACCTTGATGTTGGAGTAAAATTCTTGTATTTACTATATAGACCAAATCATACACAGAGGACCCTGCCAAGTGTTTTCCTGCTTGCTTTAAGTGCATCCATTCTCTCACAGCAGAGACTCTGTTCAGTTGCAACATGGTTTTGTTGATGTCCTCCCATAACTCCTCACTGAGTTTGTGCAGCGTTCTGCATCATCTCTCTTCCCCATTCATGATATGGATTCATTCATAGCTTCAATAAAGCAAAGTTCTCAGCACAGAGAGACATTAACAACCAGGATGCAAACTAGCAGTTGATAAATCAAGTCTTGTGAAAGTTACAGATGCCTTTAAAATGCCAACAAGGTCTCAGCAAATTAAAAAATCTCTAGCTAATTCAGTTTCTGCTTCTCTAACTATAATGCTAGATTTAAGACAGAATGCTGATAATTGAAAACTTTATTTCACAAAATGCAGATTTACTGCAACAAAACCACAAAAGCATCAGCAAACATTGTATAATTTCCATCCATATGCACCTGCTCTTTCATTATTTATCTAGAAAAGGAAAGCCTGCTCTGCTCTCATTAATTCAGTGAACCGTTTTGAACTGCAGTTTAGTTTCATCGATCGCAAGGTGCTCTGCACGGAAACAGGAATTCGGGGAGAAACGAAGATATTGGAATGAGAGAGGATATTTGATTGGATAGCCCAACAGAAATAGTGCAGTACTTCATCCTAAACATAAAGCTGTAATCAGTAAGTTGTTTAGCTTAAACAAAAGTTATTATGCACTCTGTCTACCATCGTATGCTTCCATTTTTTGACATTTTTCTTCACATGGAATTTGTAGCTGATTAGTATGCTTTTTTTTTATCTCATGAATTAAAGAGCTGGTCCCTCAGTGAACCTGATGTACTGTATGATGTTTGCCTTTTGCCTCTGTTATTCTGTGTCATCAGACAAAATGCAAGCTGTAATTACTATATGTGTCCTTACCTCTGTCTTTGTTGATTGAGCGATGCCTTCTAAACTCAGAGTTCGATTCAACTTATGAATTTCATGTGAACTTAATTTGCATAAAAGCACGCAATTACACAACCCGCTGCCACCACTGGACAAACTCATTTGCATGTAAGTACATGATTGGATGAGCGGTGACTATGTGCTTGACATTGGTGATTGACTGGATGACTACATTTGATGAATGTTAGCCCACAGTGTCTGTATTCTGGTGCCAAGAAAGGACGTAATTGAGACATTTATGCAATTACCAGACTATGTTGTACAGAATGTTCTCTTATGAGACAATCTACCTTTAAGCAACACTCGATGAAGGTTGGTTAGAGAGAACATGAGGCTGTCTCTTAAAGGGCAGTTGAGCCATGCTGTCATCCTGTGAGAAAGTGAAAATGTCTCACAGCAGTTTGAGCTCCGTCCTTTTCCTTTTCATTACTTTTGCCAAATCATGGAGAGCGTCATCAGGTTGTCATGCATTGTCCGACTGAAGAAAGACACAGACAGTGTCCCCTTGAGGCTGTCAGGACCATTGCATAAATCAATGATCATATAAACATCAATCTGACATTATTAAATTTTGAGGAGTCAATGGGAATAGTAATCCTGCTGCCTCGTCACAGAACTTTTAATTTGTCTTTAAAGGCTATTTCTGCCTGGGCAATGGCCCGTATAAATTTCCCAATATTGGCATCTCCCTCAGTAAGGGAGCCTCAGTGCACTGCTCTAGCAGGATGGACTGCACTGATAAAAATAGGTAGTTAAAACCCAAGAAGAAGAAGTGCTGAAAAAAGCATGTAAAACTACAAACCAGCAGTAATTTAAGCTGTAGCAACTAGTACCTTAAAACTTAATATCTTTACTGTGCTTTCAATCACACGTGCATTAGAGGGAATTATTGTCTAAGAAGTTTAGAAAAATCATTACTAGATTTGGTTACAGCTGAGTCGGTCTGTCAACTCCACTGTCTGTTTGTGGACATCATATATTTATCAGCTCAGGATATCATCAATTAGAAAATGAGTCTAGTGCCCTTGAAGCTATTCATCATCTTCAGACCATCACAACGAAAATATGAAATGCCAAGAGCAGATTTAGTGCAGATGAAATAGATGAAGCACTTTTGTAGCATAGTTTTTCATTGTTTCAGCTGTATTTACTGATGTTTAAGTGAAGAGCTTAATACAGAGTTAAGTATTTATCTTTTAGTGACATTGTCAAATTACTGTGTGTCATTTGAGGGTGTCACTCACAGGAAAAGAGCACACAAAGAAGAATCATCTGACTCTGCATTTCTCCTGAGCTTTACAAAGGTTTTGCAGCTGCTGGATTTTTTTTTTTTTAACAGCCCACAACTTTATTGTTTTCATTCACCCTCAGGGCTCTCATCAACACTTTCTATCAGCTGTCGTCAGCTGTTTTCATCAAAAAAAGCTCTAATTAACCCACTGTAAGCTATTTGCTCAGTGCCAAACAGCAGAGAAACAAAGTTAGAGTTTAGCTTGTGACTTCGGGGGAACATTAAGGAGCTGGGGAGCTTTATGTTTTCTTCAAGAGTCTAAAACAGAACTAAAAGAGGGATGAATAGTGGAACTACATCTACATCAGGTGGAGAAAATCATTGCCTCAAATGAATGCTAATGTCACTGTAAGACTCAGATTACATGCTCACCATATCAATGTCTAATAATAAGTCAATGTTGTGTTGCTTGTTGCATTGACCTTACATGGCCAGAAATCAATTATTGCAGGTTTAATTGCGCCTGCACCCTACATACTCACATTTGCATATACACATTTACACACACACACAAGCACTTAGCACTAATAGACAATATGAAAGCCCTGAAAATAAATTAGGATACACAAAAGACTAACTATGCAGCTAATTCTCAATCATTTCTTTGACAATAACACAGAAAATGTAATTGCTGCAGAGATTTGGCATCACACACAATAGACATCTCTGAGTGGAAGCAATTTTGCATTCACATGCTATTAATTAGTTAGCGACTGCTCTCTACTGAAAGGAAGAAGAGACACACAAAAACAGAGAGGGAAATTTATTTTAATGCCACTGATAGCCTTTGTGACTGGAGGGTGAATGCTCTGTCTAACAGTGAAGAGTGAGTGAGGCGGTTGTCCCTTTATAATCAGCAACCTTCATTTAACAAGGAAATCAATCTTATTCCTCCTATCTTGAGTTTTACAGCAATAAACTTTATATTCATATCCCCACCGCAGGGAGTTTTCCAAAACAACAACTCGATATGGAGAAGCTCTACTTGAGCGGTTGGAGGTTATGTGTCTTGCTGAAGGGCATTTTTAATGTAATGTCCCATCTTTACCTTTAGGCCACACCTTCAGGTAAAGAAATATATAAAAAAACTGACCATAAATGAACAGAGCTGTGTCATTATAATCAATAAAATGGCCAAATGGAACAATGACATGTTGGAACAAGCAGTTCACACATGCAATTAAACATGTCACTGTGCTCCTTATGCTGCACCAATAATATGTTAACCTTATGTAACCAAGATTATGTCCTAAAGTTACAAACAAGTCACCTCCACTTTCAGCCAGACAACAGTGAAGCTGTTTTTGTTTCAACTGCCATTTATGAAACTCAGACGAAGAAAACTTCAAAGACTTGGACTTGAAAGACAGCTTAAAGCTTTGAGGCTTAATTTGATGTATTGCATGTCTCGGAATTTGTTTGCTTTGCCCTCAATGCAGGGGGAACTTTTGAAATTCAATGTTTGCCATATTAGAACAGATGAATTATTTTTTCATAGCCTTTCCTCTGTATTTTGCATTAGACTGTGGTCTGTTGACTCAAGCATCTAATGAGCCATGTCCTGAAAAAACTTCATCTATACATTAATTAGACAGCTGGACTTATGTCCTACCTATCTTTCTGTATTGATAAACTGTATTGGTTTTAATCAGTGTTTTTTATGTACCAGTAGCATTGGCACAGTCAGTCAATCCCCATTATTTCACCTCAAATTTACAGCTTGAAAAAACATTTTAGGGAATGGTGTCTCTGTCACCCTACTGCCAGTTACACAGAGGAGAGGGTACAAAATGATATGAGACCCTGTTTAAGGCATGCCATCTTACAAACTGAAAATGAACATGGTTCATATTTTGTGAAGACAATACTTTCTAGTTTTGCACCTGATGTTTTCCAGCTGCATTGTGACCTACAGAGTCAAAGTTACTGCTGCTACTGTAGCTGTTAGTTAGCTCTGTTAGCCCTGCAGCTAGCTGACTGCATGGGGCACTGCAGAGTGTTTGGTTTTAGCTCCACCATATCACAGAGATTTGGACACACAAATGGAGGCTGAGGGGCTCCAGTGGAGAATGCTGCAAAAGGACCAGGCAGTCTCTGTATGACAAAGGCGAAGATACAGAAGAGAACACCAGCAGAGGAAAGAAAAAGAGAGTGACCGACCGAGAGGCTGTGACAGGAGCAAGTCAGATTGGCCTTTGGTCATTGGCTACAAAAAAGTGGCATATTTGACCATTTTTCAAACAAGAAAAAAACAGAGAAAATCCTTCAAAATTCTGTGTATATATATGTGAATGGATTTTGGGCCACTGTGATGCCAACTGATTTAAACTTTTTTTTAAGCCCCAGCTGGCACACAGTCTGGGTTAAGTTGGCATGGTGAGTTGCCAGGGAGATTTACCTGTGTGAGTTACAAGGGCCCAGAGTCCCATATTGAATGACAGTGATGTGGATTATGCAGAGCGTTCTTCATTGACATTTCAGTCCTCTCTGGGATGCTGCATCCCAGCAGATATGCGGTACGGCTAAAAGGAAAGGATGATGACAAACAACACTAAGCTGACCCAACATGAGTAAAATACATTGAATCCCCAACGGGACAAGAGCCTTAACTTGCTCCCTGTGCAACACGGAGCTTAGACACATGCAACCTGGCAAAACATGAAACCTGGGGTTACCACTGGCTCATGTGTACTTCAGAGAGACGGATCTGAAAGCTGCATTAATTCACTGGAAAAAAAAAAAAAAAGTAACAACCAGCCAAGTGGAGAGAATGCATTCAGGGAGTAATCCTTCCTTCTTTCCATGCCTTTTTATTTCTGAGTCATTGAGGAAAACATTGAGGCACAAGCTCTCGTAATGACCGCAGTGCTTCATAGCTTCATGAGATGAATGAAAAACATGCAGATGGCCATTGTTAGTAATAATAACACACTTCTGGGGGTACATGCGGTTCTAATGCTGCTGTTCAGTCAAAGACATTTCCTGAAAGATGATGCTGATGTTGTTTGGATGGTGACACATTTATTGTTGAGTTGGCTTTTAACTCCAGACTGTTTGTCGTGAAATAAGACTATGACTGTGCGGTAAGATGCTGTCAGGTTGTCTGAATAACAGCCTTTTTATACCTACTGTGGTCCAAATATAAATGGACTGGGCTGGATGTGGAACAGAAGCACTAGTTCGCATGAACACTGAGATTACAGTATCTTTTTTGGAAGTTCTGATGCCTAATTACTGTTATCTTAGTGGTGTGCTTGACAGTATGGTTTTATGAAAATATTTTTTCCCCTTTTTGTTTCTTTAAAGGCTGTTTTCTTGCAGCTATTCCTTTCACAGTTATGGCACCATGTAAACACATCGATGACATGTGATGTGATGTGGCCTTTGTGAGAAACGTCTTATACAGTTTTTGCAAAACTTGAGAAAACTTGTCCCCACATGAAATCTACAACACTGTCATTCTGTAAGGGAAAAAACAATCCAAACTCTAAACTCTTTTCTTCTACTCTATAAACTTTATTGATTATAAAAAAATATCAGCAAAATTGTCAAATCCGTTCTTTTCCACTCAGACTTTTCTAGACTTCATAAAGGGACTGAGAGTCTGCAGGAAACTAGGTTATGTTATTCATCACATCACATCCTCGTTGCTTGCCAGTGTACGAGTGCAACGTTTGTGCGTCTACAAAACCCCATTTGAAATGACTTAATAGTTGGCAATTGGTGCACAGCTTCTTCAGCTCTGTCTCTCTCTGTGGGGTTGAAACAGTCAAACCTGCTCTTTTGTTCCTCTTTGTGTGAGGTGTATGAGCATACATATACACACACACATATATTATGAGGCATTTATGTTACATTTAAATATTCTGAAACTTATGCATGATGTTAAATGAAAATATGTTTTAGAAGCACAATACAATTATATCACAGATTTCACCACATTTATATTAGAGAACCATCTCACTTTTATAGCCAGGATCTGTTCTTCCCACTCACCCACACACCATTAGGCAAGTTTGCCTTCTCTCTTCAAACGTTTCTTCCCCTGTTTGGGGCCTTTGGAAGAAGCAGAAGATTTTTTTTTTCCCCCTCTGAGTCTCTGGCACATCAAAGTTGTCAGGTTACACACAGATAGAAGAAGAAGAGAGAAAGAGGGAGCACGAAAAAAAAAGAGAGAAGAAGAGAGAGAATGTGCAGCAGATCTCATCAGTTGGATGTATTTCTGTTTCCACGTTCAACTCACATGCTGAGAAATGGCACACCGCCTCTTCATTCCACACCATCCACTCCTCCACCGTTAAACACACGGACACACACACACACACACACACACAGACTTACACATACACACAACATATCCTGAATCGTAGCTGCACAGTAGCATAAAAAAATGTCACCTTATCATTAGTTATGAGGAAGGAAATGAGAGTGTAGCTGAGAAAAAAAGCTCTCACTGTCTCTGGTCATTTTAAACTGAGCTAATTCAACTAACAAGAATTAACACAGCTGAAATCACGCTTGTGGTTATTTGTTTTTTCCATTTCTGTCAACTTTCTTAGACTTAGACCTTCCATCTTTTCTTTTTAATTCCTATCTTTCCATCTTTCCATCTCTCTTCTTGGCTGCGACTTCCATCTTGCTTCCATTTTCCTCTTCATGTCTGTTTTGTATCCTCATCTACCCCCCCCCCAGCGGCACCACCCCCTTTTTTCCAACTCTGTGTTTTCCCATCAGCCTCCCTGTCTATCTTTCTTTGCTCATCTTTCCCACTGCGTCTGTCTTCTCATTATCCTTTCTCCTTCTCCATCACCCATGATGCTCAAGTTCAGCCCACTGCACCAATTTGCCCTGACAGTGAATTGTGTCTAAAATGATTCCTGGTGCTAAGCGGTTCGTCCAGGGCTGCGGTTCAGACGGATATGACATGATGGGAAGAGCCTTGATATTGTGTTACCGCGGAAAACACAGAGCCAGTGCAGGACAAAGGAAAATAATTACACCACTGGCTACTCATACAGCCAATAGAAAAACAAGGGTCTGTATCAGCTCCCCTTGTGTTTAATCCATATTTACTTACTATAAAAGAACGACAAGACGCATTACAAATCAAAATCTGCTGTGAATGCATTGCTTTTACTTGCATTGAGTCTTTTACAATAAAAGACACACCACAGGACTCTCTTTTGTAATAATTAATACCACTGAGCAATAAATAAATTGAATTCCACGTTACTGTGGCTGTTTTCTGCACATTTTAAGAACAATGTTCTCCACAACTAGCATCTTATCTCTTTTTTAGCACAAGCATTACAAATGCACTAAACTAATTTATATAATCCGCTAATCTCTGCGACAGCGTTCTCATATCACAACACACACAAATAAGAGAAACACAGAGGCTCACAGTCATGCAAGCACACACACACACAAATGACACAGATTCACCAGACAGTCTCACATACATGTTCCCCAAATCACACATGCACACACACACACACATGCACAGACATGACAAGAGTGGTTTCTGGGGAGTTTTCAGCCACTGGTTTGTCTGGCTGACACGGATCCAACTGTACTTGGGTGTTGGATGCTGAGTGTGTCTGGTCCTACAGTAGCCAAGACGGCTTCAGGGCCAAAGTCTAATTTCTGCACATTCAATAGCAATCTGATTAGGACTCTAAATGGCTTTTCCGCTCAACCTCTTAGCGCTTTCACAGTTTCTTTCTCCCACAACAGCCTATCTCAGTCCCTTTCACCATCTCCCTTTTTTCCCTCAACCGTCTTCTATCTTTATAATTACTGTTCGCCTTTTTATCAGACCTTCTTTCTTTCCTTATCCTTCTCACTCACTTATTACTCCTATACAGTCTCTAATGCTGCCGTGCATCTCGCTTTCTTTTTCCCTCTAACTCTTTCACTTTCTTGCCTTTGTCACGTCATCTCGCCCGCATTGTCTTTATCTATCATTCCATATCTTTTTATTTTTCTCCAATTCCAGTCGCCTCACTTTGATCTTCTTTCTCAACACCACCTTCCCTTCTTTTCTCATGTTTTTTTTCTTTCTCCGCACCAGTCAAAGTGGAGGCTCCAGTTTTCCATTCTTTCTCAAACTCACCCCATTAGCCCATTAGAAGCTGCAGCAAGATGTACATTATACTGGTGTCGGGGGACAGCCTATCACTTTCACTACAGCCAGAGAACCATAGAGAATGGCGTGTACTCAGGGCGATGGGCCCGGCACGCATTGTTAGGTGTGTCTCAAGCTTGAACGATTAGCAATTACGCTGTCTGGCTAAACTTCTTGGGACTTGATGGAGTCAGCACTCTCATCCAATCAGATATCAGAATGAAGCTGCCCCCCTCTCCTCCGCCACCCTAGAGTGAGTAAGCATGGTGATGGACGTTGTTACTGTGTCTACATCCAAGACTGGCTAATGCAGGTTGACTGTTATGTCTAAAGGGTTATTATAAGGTTTGTTAAAAGGGAGTTTTATTATCTACTATCTATAGTCAGTGTATTGTTTATGGTAGATAAATTGCTTGATGCCCTTATTTTGTAAAATCGGCCCAGGCATTATGTAGGAGGATAAATGGCTTCCTGCTGTGGATGGGGGCACCGCAAAACAAATTTTAGCCACTTAAAAGGTCCACTTAAAAAAAAAACTAGAGTCAGTAAAAGGAAATGCTATATTTAGAATATTTTACCTTTCTGCCAGACACCTTTTTCAAACTCCAAAGATGCCAGACTCCTTTGAGTCTGAGTAGTCCTGAGTAGTACTTTTACCTTCCTGAACACAAGAGCTGCTGGTCTGCTGCTGCTGCTGCGATTGATTACAACTCTACTAATCACTTTAAAACGCTGAAGTCATTTTTTTTTTTCAAAAAGTCTGGTGGTTTTGAAAATGGATGTTAATTTTGTAGTTTGGCCTTTTTGAGGTAGTTAAACTACATTTTGCTGCTGTCCTCGTCCACAACAGTTCCTTGCTCAGCCTCCTACACAGGTACACCTGCTGCTTTTCCAATCTGGGGGTGTGTGGATCTACTGTAGATAACACACTGATTATGGAGAATTATATTATAAGCTTCACCCAAAGAAGCAGAACTATCCCTTTAACAGAATAATATGCATTCTTGTTCGTTGTTTCTCTGAAGGAATGTGAAACCTGGCCATGCCACCTTTGATTTAATTCTCAAAGGTACTGTTGTGAAACCGCAGTATGCAAAGGTGAGGTAAGAATCATAATCAATGCTTAACTGCCTGTCTGACAGCATCAAAAGCTGCGTCTGTATTACCTTCCTTTATTCGCCTCCTGTTTATGCCTTCAAGCACTCCTATACTCCATTTGCTGCTAACAAACTTCTCATAATTATGATTTATAAAGCATTTCTGCTCCATCTAATAATACAGAGGGAGTAACAAGAGCAGAGTGGTAGAATCAAAGAACGATAATGATAATGTGATACCTTGATGATCACTACTGGGAAGTACTCTTTCTGCCAGTTGCCTCCAGCAAGGTCAGAACTGAAGGTATGCCACAGTACACAAGCTTGCAGCACACTGTTGATTCACATATATGAACTGTTTACGAATCACAGCTGCCAGAATATTAAATATTGTGCTTAAGAACACCCCAGCTGTTTTTGTGCTACATATATTCACTGGAAGGTTCACTCTGCATTGGGTGAAGCCATTGTTTTTCGTGGCAGTTGTGATATTGCCAAACATTCTGGCTGCATGAAATAGTGGGCTGTAAAACACTCAGATTTTGATTCATGAGACAGGCTCGAGCTGTACAATGCATGTAAAAAAAAAAAAAAAAAAAAAAAAGGACCCTTGGCTGAGAGATTCAGCATTCATGTGTAACAGCAGCGTTGTTGTGAATGTGTGTCGCACTGTTTGATCTCTGACAAGCATGAATGTATTTTTCTACACAGCTATGACAATGTGTGTTTGAATAGTGCCACGGCGGCGTTTTTTTTTTTCTTTTCTCATCCCAGATTGTGGATCATAGAGGAGTCTGATCACAGACAGAAGGGAGGCCTGGCTGTGTTAATCTCCGTCCTCCTTCATCCCTGACTTAAAACATCCTCAGTCTGCTGCTTTCTCTGGCCGGCTCAGCCTTAGCTTAGCTTAGCTTAGCGTCATCCAATCATCACACCAACACACAAAAAACATACACACACACACACACACACACACAACTTCCTTTCAGCCCTGTCCATCCCTTCCTCCGCCTCCATGACCTAAAGCTTTTCTGCACCTCTGTAGCCCTTCAGCTCCATGGCCTGTTACCCGGGCAGCAAAGTGATGGATTTGTTTTCATCAGACCTCCTGACCTCCCCTCTGGCCATACACTGGCTACACCAGCCAGATTGTGAATGACATTTAGCCTCCCGCCCTCGTACCCCCACCCCGACTCTGGAAGGACTGTAGCTGACCTTTAAACTCTCAATCTCCACCGGCATATTTACTCTGCTGATACAACACATATGCAGGCAGAGAGGGAGGGGTGGAAGAAATGAGAAGGTGGAATGGTTGTAACTTTAGAGGCAATGGTTTTTAAGCTAGGGCAAGTTCATGCTGAACCAATTGATCACTGTCAGCAGTTTGCTGAGATGAGGGAATCAGAAAGCTAAGAATCAACTAAAATGAAGTAAATTGGCATCAGCATAAATTCTGCATTCATGGGATCTTCATAATTAGTTTTGTATTTAGTTATCCTGTTGTTATGAGATGTATCTTAAGAGCTCTATTGTGTCTTTGTGAGTCTTTGTGAGTCTGGCTCTCAAGGCAATTATACATTTATTCAATTTGGACTGTAAGCTGAGACCTTTGAGGACTACGATCATACGTAACACAAGACATCCAGTCATTGTGTTCTCCCAGTGTGTGTGTGTCCAGCTGTGATGAATGGTCATGGGGAAGCAACAGAGGTTGTTGTTTGAGCATTTCCTCTCTGATCGTCCGACTCTAGAGACGAATACAGCAGCATGCACTTGTGTAGTCATTATTAGATAGGCCACGGAGAAAACTTGCCGCAGCAAATGAAACAAAGGGGCCAAGGCTGAAAATTGGCTTCATTCTCTCTGGTAGAAAATCTGTCCGGTTTCTCTGCTGATTTAAATTAAAATTCTTTATTTGTGGTTATTATTAGTCAGCCTGTTAAGATGTTTTTGTTGCTCTGGGGGAAAATTTATCAAGTCTGAGAGATTATCACCAGGGTTGTTTGAGTCTAAAACTTAATAACATAAAATCTAAGCTACAAACTGACGGTGTGAAGTTTGAAAGATGTGGCCTTGACCATCTTCAACAAAAAAAGCTTTGAAAGTGGTTTTATGGGAAGCTTGACCCATAAAGGAGTCAAGATATTTTAGCATTTGCTGTTTAAACCCCTCTCTTTTAATCTGCTTTTCAGTTCTCTGTTAAGTTCACAAAAGTGCAAAATTACTCATTGGAATATTATATAAATAAAATCAAGTAAATGCTGTTAAGTTACAAACACATACGACCTCGATTCAAATGAGACAGATGAAATAAGCAGCGGGGAGCATATTTGTTTTGAATAAAGTCAGATTTTTCTTTGTACAACATCTGAGCAGAGTTTTCAAAATCGAAAAATTCAGAGACCAAAGGACAAACTCTGAAACGTCTTGAGGCACAATACTGTTTAACTACAGTAACACAGTGGGTGTTAAAAGGACGGAAAACTTGTTCTCTTGTTGAAGATCATATTTGGGTATTTTTGTCTTTATTTGGCAGTGACAGGTGAAGAGGCAGGCAGGAAACGAGGGACAGTGAGGAGTATGAAATGTGACAAAGGTCACTGCTTGGAGCCGAACCTGTGACAGTTGCTCCCACGAGGCATTCGCTTCAAACATTTGACTACCAAGGCGCTCTAGTAGTCCAGGGTCACTTACTCTGACGTAAAAGCATTGTGATCCACTTGCTGTAGAAACACAAGTGTTTCCCCCTGCACAATGTAGCGTCTACCAGCAGCAGCCATGCAAAATTCACAGCCCTCGTGCCCCCCCCCCTGCAGCGACACAAGATGCGCGCTCCATCACGACGAGCACTTGGACCCTCGCAATTGTTCTGCCATCACTCGAGCTGTCTCTTTGTCTCATTCTGTCTCTCACTCTCGCTCCTCGCTGTCTCGCTCCGCTTCTCTGTCTCGCTTACTTGCTCCATGTTTCTGAGCCACACTATGACAAGTCCTCAACGCCCCCCCCCCCCAAGTGCTTTATTGGTCCAGGCAAGTCACTGTGAAGATGCCCCAAACAAATGTTAAGGAGGGATGTGTGTGTGTGTGGGAGGGAGGGAGAGAGGGAGGCTTCTTTAATTCCATTCCCTCCAGGTCTTCTTCATATAGCAAAACACCAGTGCTAGAAATGTCAAACACACTCTCTCTCTCTTTCTCTCTCTCTCTCTCTTTTTCTCTGTGTGTTTATCTGGTTCTTTTTGCAGAGGCACATTTCCCTCTCTGTGCTTTTTTTTTTTTTTTCCCAAGCTCCCGGTCTCCTGCTGTCCACGGTTTTGACATGCACCAAGCTTGTTTAGGCCATTGATAAGGAGGCTTGTCATTGATGTGTGGTCAAAGTGTTCCTCTGTGGAAGTTAGAGGTGGCTGTTTTGACAGCAGATAAGGTGGAAGGTGGGCATCTGAATGCTAATCCGTGCCAAAGGAGTCAGCAGCTCCTTTCATCTATGGAGAGCAGGGATGAAGCACAGGAGATGAGCCGAGGCTGTACAAGACGGGGCGAGAACTTCAGGTGGTGTTGTTTATTTATACACATATTTCAACTGCTCTTTGATCCATTCATGTCTGCTGGTTCACTGAAAAAACCATCTGAGCCTTTCAGATGCTTAAAATTCTGGATCTGTATGTTCTAAACACCCAGATATATAAAAAAAATCTGTTTGTTTGTTTGTGTGTGCATTAAAATAATTGCAGGAGCAATTGAATTTATCTCTTTGTTTGCTACTGTGCGTTACGCACAACGATAATTACTATGAACAGTCCCATTACTTTCCCTTTGTATTTTAGTCAGTTTTCCATTTCCTTATAATATTCTGAGAAAGGCAAGCCAATTACAAAGGAGCACTGTTCTAATTACATAAACAGTGATATCTAGCTTTGCGGTGGCAGCTGGTTGAATGGTGTTCTTGTTACGCTTAGCTGTTGTTTCATTCCTCTCCTTACTAATTGCATCCCCAGAAAACAGAAAATTAAGAAGGTCAAGTGCCTCCTAAAATAACCCCAAACGTTCTGGCCGTCTTATTGGTAAGTTATAATAAGCATCGAGGCCAGGAGAAAAGAGAGGATCAAAGGAATAGAAGAGAAACATGTATGAGAAATATGAGGAAAACAATTTCCCTGGGAATAAAAATAAAAAGCAATGAAGTCGAAGAGACAGTGAGCCACATTGGTTAAAAAAGTAAAAAAAAAAGATAGAAAGGTAGAGGAAGACACAAATAGAGAAAAGAACCTGCATGGCTCACCGGGTCGCCCTCAGCAAAACTGCAAACCGGCAGGTTTGACATTAGAGTACTTACCATTATCACTGCCACTATGCTTTCCCAGGTCTGCTGATAGCTCCTTGAGGGCAGCATATTGGGGTCAAGGAGGATGCTGCACCAGCAGCAGAAGCTGTGTCCGGGGGCACAGTTCAATTCTGGACTCTGTTCATTGGTATTCTCTTTAGGCCCCTCCCTGCCATGTCTATTTATTCTGGTATCTTTGTGGACCAGTCCCCCCTTTTTTCTCCCCCCTCCTCCAGTCCTGCAGCTCTGGCTGTGTCTGTGGTTAGAGCTGAGCTCGGAGTCTGGCTCTCTGCAGGGCTGTGGAGAAGTAAGCAAGAAGATGACTCAGGGGGGACAGGATCACAGTGGCAGGTTTACTCAGTCTTACAGAGCCAGTCGATGGTCTCACTCACACTGGTCTATCCACAGCACCAGCCTCCCCACATACACACACACGCACACACTTTCTGTACTTCTTTACTGCAGCGAAAACATCATTATAACCAGCAGTAGGTGCCTCAGAGGAATCAATTTTCATGTTAAAACCCAGTGAAGAAATAACTCATTTTACTTCCTAAATGTTCTCATCATTGATCTGCATCTTGACTACTTTCTGATAAATGTCCTAAGCCTGCCAGGCAGTAACGTGCAAACACACACACACACAGGCGCACACACACATCAGTGGACACCATATTTGCAAAGAACATTTTCTTTTCATGCATTAAACAGTTTCAACTGATGGTGCACCAGCACTGAGTCAGTATTTCCTGGAATAAAGACGATTTCCTAATAAACCTTCTGCAAAGATATGTTTTGCTCTAAGGTTTTTCAATTTTTTGCCATCAAAGGTAAACATGCTGGAAGAGGTTTTCACATTAGCAGTTTACATTTTCCACTATCTCTCTTTTTGAGAAACTCTGAAATGATGAATAAGGAGCAGAGTCCTGTTTTTTTTTAAATCAATGCAGCAGATTTCTTGTGATAAAGGTCAACAAAGATTGTCTGTCTTTTCATAATTAGTCTGCTAAAAATGCTAGATTTTTACACATAGCATACTGCTGCTATGTGATTTGGACTGCAGTGTAGTCAGCAAACACGGGGCTGCAAAACTCGCTGTGCACATTACCCAGTGAGTTCACTGGATGGTAATTGAGAGGTAGAGAGCAGTGTGATGAGAAAATTAAAATGGTAATTCCCTTCCTGCTTGAACTTGCATTAAAAGCTTCATTCCCACAATTAGTGCTGGTACATCCAATTTTCAGGATGCCCTCACCTGTGGAGAGAAATAACACGAAGGGAGCTGGAACAGTCAGATGTCTGACAAGGCAGCAGATGAACAGCAACGTCATTAAAAAAAATGACATCCATCCTTAGCCAAGCATCTGTTTAAAGAGACGCCTTCACTGCGCTTCCTTATCAGCAGCTGAAATGTGTCTGCTAAGGATCAATCAACTTCAGCTCTGTGATGACATTGAATGTGATCCTGACAAAGAAAATCCTAATTCGAGGTCTTCTTACTTGGCTTTTCAGCTCTCATTGATGCATATACAGTATGTTATCTTTTTCTTAAAAAATCCTTCTATTTATGCAGATGAGATCATTTCCTAACATTGCTTTGGTTAGTTAAAGGCCACCTGCAGTTAGAATCTTCATTCCCACAGGTTTGACCTTTAGCTTTTTTTCAAACACTGATTTTTACATATTCAGCCCTGTTTTCCCTCTACACTTCTCAAAAAGTTAACCCACAGTTAACTTTTAAGTTGTGTCCAATAGTGGCAGGCGATCAGCGGATTTATCAGAATTTCAAGGTTTTCAGTCACTTGTATTAATATTACAAATTGGTGACGTGCTCAGGGTCTAACCTCCTGTTTGTCCAACCCTGGACTTCAGCCGCCCTGCAACCCTGAAGTGAGTAAGTGGGAACAGCAAAATAGATGGAAATTAATTCAGCGTTTGATACAACCAAGAGCGAAAAGAGTTAATATTCCATAAGAGACTGAGGCCAAACTAAAAAATGATGAAATATTCGACAGCCATCTTAGAAATCACACATGCGTGCGCGTTATAAAACGAAGATTTATTGGAAA
>JAPZDY010000006.1:15612587-15656391 GCA_029783645.1 Ctenochaetus hawaiiensis | reverse complement strand
CATGCGTGCGCGTTATAAGACGAAGATTTATTGGAAATGAGTTTCTGTGAAGAGACTTTAATTATCGAGAAAAGCAGCAACACTAAAAGGAAAAATAGATCACTCTAAACATAGCCCTGACAAACACTGAAAAATAGGATAACCACTAACATCAGCTAATGCTTCTGTGGATGAGAAAGATGTGCGGACTTCAGGAGGATTGAATAGGCATTTGCAGCAGTGCTAATAAACCCTATAATCATCATAAAAGTGTGTGTGCACGTGACTGGAAGAGTGTGTGAGTCCCTGTGTTATATCTGCCTCTGTAGGGAAAAAAAAAACTGCACCACAGAATGGCCTTAACTGTGGTACAAGGCAAAAAAAAAAAAAAAGACAACTGGGTGAATCGCATGAATACACAGTGCATCTAAATGTAAAAAAAAAAAAAAAAAACTTATGCAATTTAAACTAGTGCAACAGTGTGTCCAAAACATAATATCTGTACTGTGCCTCCAAGCAACTTCCTCTGTAAATGAACAATCTCAATGGTGTGTTAAAGTCTGTGTGGGGGAGCTCAGCCCCACTCTCCCTTTTTTCTCCTTTTTCTTCCCTTTCATTTTTTCCTTCTCATTTGCTGAATCCTTTTTGTACCTCTGTTTCTCCATTTTCTCTTGTCCATTCCCTCCCTTCCTCCTTCGTTCTCTCTCTCACTCTCTGCCTCACACATTCAGCTTTGAATGAATATGAAAACCTCTTTCCCCTCTCCCTCCTTCTTGCTTTCAGGCTTCTGTGTTGCTGCTGAAGTGAACATTATTTGCATTCTTAATGAGCGCCCTTTGAAAGGCACTCTGCTGTAACAGCTCAGGCTGGTGCAATAAAAAAAAAAAAAAAAAATACAATATAAACAAAAACATACATAGCTGGCTCTTTTTCAAAAAGTCCTCTGTGGGGGGAGGGGCGGAGCCACAGTGCTCTTTTTCCAATTAAGAATTTCAATCATCCTTTTATAAAGCACACAGTGTATAATCTCGGTCCGTCTTGCTGCCTAACTTGACTGAATTACAACCTCCAACCTCCATTTACATCAAAATGCTCTGTGACAAACTGCTGCAGAGACCCGAAGAACGATAGGACCGGTTTATGAGATGTGAGATGCAGAATGTTCTTACTGTCCCGGGGGAAACTCAGTTTTCAAGTCGAGCAGAGGAAAACAGTGTGAGTCATAGGGAACAGTAGACAACATACACCACGCTGAGTGGTAAACAACATTCTAAGATTTCAGTTTAGTAATGCCAGCTCCCCACTAAGCTTATTTTACAGGATTATTCCAGACATGGTGAATGTTAAGCCCTGTCTTCTTCATGAAATTCATGTACATTTTCTGGTAAACTCCCGCCAGAATGGATTTATAGATGTCCTATATTTTATTTAAATTATATTCCAAAAATGAGGGGATTTTCACAGTTAAAAGGTGCTATACTTCTAAACAAAGATGGTTAATTGCTGAGACTCATACTTAGGTTGTGCAATGTTTGGATGGTGCGGAATGGGCCATTAAAGCAAAGCGGTGGTATTAAACGACTTGGCAATACGATTAAACCAACTTTTTTGTTTTCAAGAACTGCATACTTTACATTAACATGCAGTCTTAACTACAAAATCCCATTACAACAGCTGATGTTTGCATCCACTGTGCACACCAAAGCATAAAATCAATTTATAAAAACTGCTTGCTAAGCACCATATTGTAAGAAATTTTGCTGTAACGTGATAATATAATCTATTATTGATAAGTTTGACCTTGAAGGCCTTGAAGCACAAAAAGTTTCTGAACTACATGCCGTTAATAAATGGCATTTCCACAATTATCTTGCTAGAAGTTAAGAACCCTATTTAAATTTTTTCCTTGTTCACTAACTTCCTTATTTACTTCAGTTTTATGGGAAAAAAGATTAAATTCAACCGACCAAAAACATCATGATTATTAGGTTGAAGCAATGCTTTTTGCTGAAAACCAGAAAAATTAAAGCTACATAAAACAATATTTCTATCATAACAATAGTTTAAAGTAATTATGCACATTTAAAGATATCCCTTGTAGTGGCAAACACACAAAGCATTGTTATGTACAATATACACTGTAGTGTAGGCCATTTATTTTAGGTTTGCAGCCCACAGCAACAAAACAATACTAATGAGTGCATTGTTTCAAGACGTCACAGGCTGCTTTGGCAGAAACAACCAAACAAAAAATGATTGACAGAAAAAGTTAGCAAATAGTCGGTAAAACCAGAGCTTAGGGGAGACTGATTACTGGATTTAAAATCGCCAGATGGCCAGACACATGACTCTAAATGAATCCTAATTTTTTGCACCACATCTTCTGGATGAGTAAATAAGCTGCTTTTTACTCACAAGTTTACTATTTCAACTCCATAAGGTGATAGCAGTGTGTCAGCGTTGTGCTTTAAACTTGCCTCCACTGCTCTAAAGTGGCCCATGAGTGTATTTGTGCAAGTTTAGGTCATTGTAGACAATTTATTTTAAGTTTTACATTTTGCTCCAATGGTATTGGAAGAGAGTGGTATTCCAGTGTTATTATACTTTTTAGTCTGGATTTGATGTAATTTAGACAGGAAATGACATCAAACTGAATGTAAAGATAAAATCTTCTGTTTTAATGACACTGATAAGAAGCTTTTCTGTGGGCAAAACACAACTATTAAATCTGCAAAAATACTAGCAGCCCTAATGGGGTATATTAAACAGTCCTACATCATAGCATTTGGACAAATTTAATCACTCTCCTGCACAAATTCATTTTTCACTCCATTTCCCAGAGTCCATCCAACCAAGAAAGATGCCTTGACATCCTCAACCTGTAATAAATCAAGAGTGGCTACCGCTGAGTGTGTCCACTCAGATGTTTTATGCATCCTAATGACGGTCTGATAATGACCCAAAGTGTGACGTAAAATGCTTTTTATTGACTTTTTGTCCTGATGAAGTTATTGTTCCTGAGACAGAAAAAAAAAAAACCTGTTCCCTTTTCATTGTTTTCCAACTTTGCAAAGCTGCAATATGCTGGTAAGAGAGAAGGGAATTGTCCTGCTGCAATTTATCTATTTCTATCACCATGCATAATTTAAAACATGAGGCTATTTTAGGGGCATTGTGCAGGCTGGCAAGAGTGCGGGCGCAGTGTGAGCCAAGTGAATCTGAGAACAAGACTAATGATGATAATGGCTGCAATTATATATATGGCCGTGTTCTCATTTGGCTCAGAAAGTCACTCCCTTTTCCATCTCTCTCCCCTGCCTATCTCCTTTTAACTCACTTTGAAAGACAGCCACTAGACCCGTCGCTACCAACGTTTTCAATTTCTCACTCCCTCTACATCTCTCTTTCTCCCTCCTGATCTGTTTTACCATCTGTGTCTGCGCAGACAGGTGAAGAGAAGCCAGCTCAGTTCTGATAACCTATCTATAGCCGCAGTGACACTGACGAAAGTCCCAGAGTATGTGACACCAATCGGATGGAGTTGCACTGTCATCAGCCAACACCAGCTCACTCTTTGACATCTTTAGTGTGCTCATTCTATGTTTAAAAAAGCACCTACTAGAGATGTAGAAATTTTCAAATTGTCACAGCGTTTTGGAGAAAGATTTGACAATTTTTTCTTCTCCCTTCCTCTTCTTCTTCTCCTACCTTTTTTCAGCTACTTCTTCTTCTTTTCAGTAATTATTCATATGTAGTTTAAATATTTTAAACTGTTATATACATTCCAATACATCTCTGAATTTATTACCGTATTACAGTACTGGATGTGCTCTGTACACCAGCCTGCATCGCAAGCTATAAAACTTTCATGTTTGTCCTTCCTACACGTTTTTACATTCAGGTTTTTTTCTTCTCAAGAGGAAGATATAAGCTCAACGCTGAAGCTAACGGCCCAGGTGTCACAATGTTCGAGGGGAAGCAAATTTTCTCTGCACACACACACACACACTCACATGTTCATATTTCTCTCTCCCCTTCAGTGAGCATCACGTGCCGGCCAGGTTGACATGATTTATAGAGTTCTCTCTGAATAAATAATCCGCTGCACTCCTGGTGAATTGGTAATGGATGATGCATAGACTTAAAAGAGTGATGGAGAGGAGTGGGAACGGGACAGTATGGAAGATGAGACGGAGAGATAGAGTGGAAGGGATGAAGGTTAAGATAAGGAGAGAAAAGGCTTAATGAGGTTGTTAGTTCACTTTGTCAGCCTGTTTCTTATGCATTAAATCTTAGTGGATCAACAATGCAGTCTTACATGTTACTGTATTGCCTTCAATAGTCATTTGACTGGTTTTCAGTCACAACCAATAAACTATTAAGTTCAAACGAGGCATGATGATTAAAAGAGAAACCCGTCAAGGGCGAGGAATGACCAGAGTTACTCCTAACTGCTGCTCAGTATTCTCTTTGCTTTCTTTTGCTGTAGTTACTAGCTGTTGACTTGTTAGCCCAGTTAACTGTGCAGCTAGTGGCCCTACTGGCTGCCCTAAGTCTGCCTGAACTAGCAATATTGGTGTTAACACTGTAAACAAGGGAACTGGGCTCTGCAGGCTCCCACTGAACATCTGGATCTGGACTAAACACATCCCCCAAGACTGTCTGAGGCCAGTTAGACAACAGAAATGCTGGAGTGTGTTACAGCAGCTATGACCAGGACTCTGACCATGAGGAGAGAAGACATGGCTTTTGACTTTAAAAAAGACATGGCAAGCTTGAATAGTAGAGGTGTTAAGAGGAAGAGGAGCGAGAGGATGGTCGGCCTCCAGCAGCAGGGATTTTCTCACCTAACTCGGTGATCAAGGGTTTATTTTGACAAAACCAGAGTCGGTAATTTATGGAGACAGTGGAAAGACACAACCATGACTTGCAGTACTGAAAAGAAAATAGGACGAGGGAAGATAGAGCCCAACACAAAGTACAATGTGTCTGCCATGAAGAATTCCATTCAAACAGGGGAACGAGATATTTTCAGTTCCACATTAATATATGAGAAGTATTCCTGTTCGCTGCAGTTGTTTGAGCTTTGTGCATCAATTATGCATGTTAAGAGGGTGTTTGCAAAACATTTATGCAAATGAGACCATGTAAGCAACAGGGTAGTTCAAAGGTAGCCAAGGTGAGGGTGATGGTGGTAGAAGCTGCAGAGGTGTGTGGTGAATAATACCAGCGGGGAAGATGAAAGCCATGTACTTTTGTGGTGCGAAGTGTCTAATGAAAAGGTAGTGATTATGAGAGGAAAAAAAGGGATGGAAAGCTGCCGCATGCACCTTCATCTCACTCTGAAGTGAATACTTTGGATTCGTCTTTGATGTCAAATTTAGCCCGTGCACCTTGCAGTGTGCAAACTCAAACATATTGCAAGATATGACATACGCAACTTACAGGAAAGACCAAACAAGGCACAGAAAAAGTATGCAGACTTGCTTTGCAGGTTGGTGTGTATCACTGCCTCAATAAGAGGACAATTTGATTAGTCATCAGTCAATAATAGCATGGGCACTAAATGACAGTGTTTACTGGAGGCACAGATGATTCAGGCGTCAATCATCTTAAGTATAAGTGGTGTTCAAACGCAAACTTCAGTCATTTCATCATTGTAATTCACTAAATCAGATGGAAACAGAAAAAATAATCTGTCTCTTTCCTTTAGATGAAATGTACAACCTCAAATTCTGAAGAGATATAAATTAATTTAAATTTACTTAACTTCAAAAGCAAATATATTATCCCACTTATTAATGTCCTGAAAGGAGTTATAAATGACACTAACTTAGAACACATCAGAAAGCATTTCTGTACACCTGTGTGAGAATGATCAAGGAAGCCAGGCAGCTCTGATGCACAGCGTTCCTGTAATTGCTCGGTTAGAGGAAGAAGTCGAGGTTGCAGAAGTGTTTTCATATCTAGGCCAGCTGGATGTGTGTGGGAAGGCAAATAATTATGCAAAATGACATTTCATGCAAAAAGTAAGTTCATGGTTAACTTCAGAAAGGGCAATTAAACATTATTTTTGGACAAAAAAAAAAAACTAATGAGGTATTAAAACAGCATTTTGACTGATTTGTTATATGACTGTTAAAAGCTTCATCAGGGGAGATTCTAAGTTAATGGTCCCAGCCTTAAAAAATAAGACATAACCTCTTGTAAAGTTTCACTTTGATATTGGTTTAACAAATGAGAATGGAAATAGGGTATAAAAAGCTAGAAGGGTAAAGAAAGGGTACAACACGTTAGTTAGCCTTAGAAATACTGGCAGGCAAAGCTCAGAACAGTTAGGTAGAACTAGACCAGACGTTTCCCTTGTTTGCAGTTTTTGTGTGAAGTTCAGTAATCAGCAGCGAGTTGAAGCTTCATATATCCTGCCCAGACATTACCAACTAGACTGCAAAGTTACTTAAGTAATCTCTGCCTTCTACTTGCTTGTGAAGTGGCATAAACACAGGAGCATCTATATTTTTATTCAGTATGCAGAAGTTTGTAGCCAAATGACACAATTTTCCAGTTTCATTTGACTATTCATCAACAATCCAGCATATAACACCATTACTGTCACCTCGGGCTTACATTTTGTGGTTTGAGGCTGCATCTGTATCCCTGCGGATCCAGCTGTTTGATGTGGAACCCCATCCCTTGCCTCATCAGCAACTGTGTGCTCCCTCTCTGATAGAATATGCAGAAATCATGTAAGGGCTTGTCGTTTAATGTGGCGGGTCCTCCATTTTTCCGTCTCTGCTGGGACCTTAAAAATTGCCGTTATAGTCAGTAGAAATTGTCCAACATTTGCTGACAGTTCTTCAGGGAGCCCAATCAGAGTGTTTTGGGTGTCTTATAGTCTCTCATTACAGTGATGGAAGACCGGATCAATCTCTGTTTCCCCGAGATCATTATCCAGTCATTCTGATTCTGGTGCTGCCTCCAAACACACTCCTGCTTACAGACGTGTGTAGCTCATCCCACCTCTGAAACTTCAGTCTCACCACTACGCTCCACATAGTCATTTAGTCCCATCAGTGCATTTCAAATGAGCCTGCTCATGTAGATATCTAAGGAAAGTGTTGTGTAATAACCAAATTAATATGCAGCCCTGTTAGCTTGACGTTTGGCAACAGTTTCTGCAGAGATGTGAGAGGCGGATATGACTTGTGAAATTTTTATTCATAAAGCATTCTGAAGTGCACATCAGCCATTCATTTATTCATGCTTTCTCCTAAAAAAAAAAAAAAAATTACAAAAAAAATTGCAGACACACAGTACTCCATAAGAGCTCACAAGCATTTGCCACAATTCTGGATGTGATTTCAATTCCCCAATGATTTACCTGACCTGTGTTCCACATCGGAGTTTTTATCAGAATGAGGCAGTAATGCATCACCAGGAACCAACGATATGTCGACAAAGAGCACCGGGGTGTGTTAGCTTCAGACCAAAACCATCCAAAACTGACCGAAACCTCTGCAAAGGGGAGAACAGAAAGTCGGGCAAACAAACCGCGGCCCAGCAGGGATATAATGTTGTTTTTTTTACCTCCTCTCCAGGAGAAGCCAGTGTTCCCTTTGATATTCGTCCCACATGTTCTTCAGATGAGCACAAGAGTGGAGTGGAGTGTGTTTGAGAGCCCTCCGTGATTGTCTGTTCTGCTTTGTCTGACCCACAATCCCCCATGAATACACACACACACACACACACACACACACACACAAACTCTCCCCTCTTTCTCCCTCTCTCTATCTTTCTCACTCAATTGATTGCTGTAATCAAACAGCGGGCTGTAGCCAGGTCGCATGCGAGTGCCGTGCTATTTTCCACTTCTCTGACCCATGCCGCGTGGAACACTCCCATTTTCCACACAACCAGGTCACAGAGTGAATGAGGTCACAGGTAAAAGAGGAAACAAAAGGCAAACACAAAAGGATCACTATGGAAAAAGCATCACTGCGTGTTGTTGAAAAGCAGGGTTGATGTGTTTTGGTGGAGTTTCTATGGCGGCATAGATAATGACAGAGTAGAAGGGGGAGGTCAGATGAAAATGATTATGTTTATATATTTTTTCCACATAATGCAGCATTTTTTTTTTTGTCTTTGAAAGAGACAAAAAAAATGACTCCAGGCATGAGAAGAGACAAATGACAGTAAGTGCGTGCAGGTTAATCAGCTGGCGGAGAGACGAGTTGGCAGACGGGCAGCTGATATGCAGTCAGAGCAGACCAGGTGCTTCACAGCAGAGACAGACAGACAGACAGACAGACAGAGGCTGTGTTCAGGCTGCAGACCTTCAGCCTGAGGTTTCACTGCAGCTCATCATAGTTGATGCTTTTTGGAAGACTGTTTGTGCCCGATCTATGATGTAACCCATGTCCAATACAGAGAGGTAAACAGGACATGAATCACGTAACAAAATTCACACATGAGTTGTTGTACTCTTTTTTCTTGGCAGTGTGTGTGTGTGTGTGTGTGTGAGGTGAGCATCCACCTGTTTTTATGAGCTTTTTCAATTCGTCCATAAAAGTCGCTTTAAAAATCTACTAGAAATTCTTTTTTTAAAAAAAAAAATATCTTGCTAATAAGAAACCATGTTTTACTTTGCTCTTGTGTTGGTGCATCAGTAAAGGAAGTCTATAGAAAAAAAATCAGCAGATGGCAACCTCATGCTACACACAGACAGAGGGGGAAAAAAACAGCAGTAATTAATAAAAGTAACAGATGGGAAGCATCAATGACATGCAGTCATCCACTGTGTAATATGTTACAAAAGAATAACATGTTTTCTTTAGTATAATCTTGTTGTTACATCTGTGGTTTCATCCTCTAAATGCTGAAACAAAAACACAATGACTTACATTGTTTTTTTTTTTTGGTCTGTTGTTTTTATGAATAATGTCAAAAGAAATCAGTTCTGCAGCTGAAATGCACCACAAACCTCAAGTAAATTAAAATAATTTTCTGCTTTTATGGCCAGTTGAACCACAAACAAGCCGAATACAAAACATCTAACATATAATTTTAAAGTGGTTATGGTGATCATTTACCAGCTGTCTAGCAGATACAGAGGAACATTATGGAGTCATATTTCTGAGTATCAGATTAATAAGTTCAACAATTACATCCCTTAAGCTCTGTTTCGTTCCTCACCAACTCCTGAGGAAAATGTCCAGCTCATTAGCCGGTTGCCAGCCTTCTCTGTCTGTCTGTCCTGCGGTGCTGGAGCAGGCAGTGAACATTTGGTTTATCAGGGCTTCATTTTCTTGAAAACAGCAGGAGGACACAAGGTGGATGAGTACAAAAACAAGTGGTAAGAAAACAATTAGCCAAAGAAAAACCAAAAAGCTCCGTCTGTGATAAAGCCCTGCAGGTTTGTCAGCACAAGCAACACTTTCCACATCACACGTAGCCGTTTTACCAAACCGCTAAATTAATACCAAACTACAGAAGGATGAAATGTTGTTGTTGATTAATGCAGATTTAAGCCTTTTAGAGCTGATAAATTCTTACTTAAAACTTTGAAAAATAACTTCCTAAAATGTCTCACACTGTGTATGTGTAAATATTTTTTTTCGATCTTTAGTTTACTCACCTTTTATTCCGTGTGTCCTTCACACAAAGTACTGGTTGTTTGATCTTGTGAAATGATTATAGGAATCTGTGTGCTTGTGAGCATTGCGGCAAACAAGGGCAGAGAGAGCAGCAGCACAGTTGAGGAACGATTCGGAGCAAAGAAGGTGCAATGGAGGGGCAGAAGAGTCGGAAAACATAAGAAAAGAGAGACAACATTAGAATCCATAAGGCTCATGACATGAACAAGTGAGAGATAATAAGAAGCTGAAAGAGAAATTAGAGCGAGCCGAGGAGAAAACTATGAGTCAGATCAGAACTGAGAAAACAAGAAAAGAAAGAGGGAGATGGAGGCGTGAAAGGCACACAGAGAAATGTGTGTGTGTGTTTGTGTGAGTGTGAGTGAGTCTGAGTGGAGGCAAGATTAGGGAGGCAATATCAGACTGTCCATCAATGTCACAGCGCTTGTGTCCTCTGTAAGCCATTTCATCCATCAGCCCGGCTGTGTGCAGACGGCAGTCCGCGCCTGTTTACCTATTCTACACCGTGACACTCAAATCCCTTTCTCTAATACCTGCTCTGGATTACGGGCTTTCTGGAATCATGCTACTGATGCTTTCACTGTTAAAGTATTGGAAACACTCCCCAAATCCAAAATTAGAATATTTTGGAATATGGTAAACTAAATATATGTAGGTTTGGGGCTAAGATAACGGCTTTGGGTAATTTCTTATGCAAATAACAGTTTATTTATCCACCCAGTATCTCTGTGTAACATGTATAACTATTACACAGATTCAGAGCACAGGTTTTAGTTTTAGTTTCTGTGCAGACACAATGATAACAAACTTAACAACCTACCATTCACTTCAAGTCTGTCAGGAAAGTGTGCAGAGTCACTGAGCCTGGCTGCCATCTGCAACAGCCATAACTCCGACACATAACTCACCCAAAAAAATCAAATCCTGCTGTTTTCATATTTTTTCTTTCTGTACAAATTGAACGAAAAAGAACTTTAACTTGTAAGTTTTTTAGAGGTGATGGAAGTCTTATATTTTTCAAACTTAACAGAGCCGGGCAAGCTGTTTCCTCTGGCTAACAGTTATTATGCTAAGCTAGGCTAAACACACAAGTCTGTTAATACGTAAACATAAGAATGACATTGGTTTCTTTAATTGCCAGAAAAACAGCAAATATGCATGTTACGTTAGGTTCAAATGTCTGAATATTGCTTTAACTCTTTGTTGTATATTTTGCTCACTTGTATACAAAGAAATTAGTAATTTTATTCGAGGTTAACAGCCAGTTTCATTTTGTCTTTTTGCCAACTTCCAGGCTAACATCAGAGAATGAGAAAGGAAGTTGGCAAAAAGACTAAACGTAAATGACTAAACATAAATTGAATAAAACTAATACATTATCTCTTCTGTCTAAACATTTCTGCCTGAGTCATTCAGATAGATTTAATCTGCAATGGTAGCGGTTTAATAATGAAATAAACAAATCCCATGATCCCACGCTACTTCACAAGGTCATCAAACTTTTCATTGCTCTGATGGAGTGACTAAAAAGTAGAATAGACAACAAAGAGGATATCATTTAGGGAACTAAAATATCAAATTTTGAGTGGAAAAAATAAGATGCAATGTTTATTAAAGCAGAAAGCGCAGTGTACATGTCAACTCACCACTCAGCTTAACATTCAACCACTACAAGTTTTGACAAGGTGATTAGAGCTCAATTAACACGAGCTTTAATGATGGAACATCACGTTCTGTCAGCATGTTTCAACGATGATGCTAATAAAAAATCTGAAGCTTCTGCTGCAGAAATCCCCTGTGTACCGCTGTCTGAAAGTGACATTGCTTTGAAAATAGAGTAAGGGCTTTTGTAGGTTACAAGTGCTACAAAATGATCCAGCTTGCTGTGAATAACCCCAACACACCCCCCCGCCCCTCACTTCCTAAATACAGAAGCACTGGCTCGGTATCAGTACAATGATATCTGTTTCGGTGCTCAATATGTAAATATCCTCTTCTCTGCCAGAAAAATTTTGACTGAGAGCCTGTCGAGCACGAGACGAGGCTACCTGAGGGGCTCTTTTGGGCCGTTTTGTAGGCTGCGTTTTAATTGGTCTCGAGAACAGTAAGAGCTTTTCAGGAATATTCACAGATTACCAGGCTGAAATTCAGAAAATGTCCTAATTAAGAGACAACATTCGAGCTGAAGTTTCAGCAGCCGGTTCCAAATAAAGGAGCTACTATTCTTAGCTCATAGAAATATTACATAAGTGTTAATATTTCTGGTAGTAAGACGAAGGCAGATCTGCTTATGTTTTGGTCCCTGATGTGTTTTATCAAGATCTCTCTGTATGTTTATCTGGCTGTTTTGAAACCAGGGATCCCTGTGCATTTTTTCACCTCTGGCTGTTTGTTTTCTAAGCATATGGAGTACAATCTGTAAAGAAGGGCTGGTGCTTTTTCATGCCAATAGAATGATTGACAAAATCGTGTTACGAAATAGCAGGCAGAAAAACTACATTGTACTTCTATTATGGCAGTGATATATTTCTTTAAGGGCTTAATGAATGGGCTAATTAATGGGCTTAATGTTTTGGATCACAAACTGTTGTCACAAGATGTCAAATGTGTTGGCACTGACAGATATTGACCATAAGATGAAAGCATTTTTTATAAACCTCATGAAAAACTTCATGAATTTCTACCTCACTCTCATCCATCATCTATTTTTTTTTTTTTGTTTACTGGTATTTGGTCGACCATGACAGAGCTTTATGAAGTCCTGCCCTGCGCCAGAAATCACTGATTGTCACCATTTTCCGGCTCCGCTTAGGAGAATAATCTGTTGGGACTGCTCACTGCAGGCTTCAAATAAGATTTTCAACCCTACATAATTCTCCCCGGGGAATTTATTCATTTTCTGCTCTGTATGCATGCACACATTCGAGAAGCTCAGACGTGACAATGGTCCAAGAAGTGCAGTCTATTCGCACAGCTTGGAATGAAGGTGCCTTTATTCAAATGGAGCGTGTAAAGTGCTGCATTGCAAGGAAGACAGACAAATGTTTACCCACAGCGAAGTGCTACGCCGAGAACCTGTTTATTCGCCTGAGAATTAATGATGATGATGATGATGGTGGTGAGGATGACGATGATGATGATGGTGGTGGTGGTGATGATGATGATGGTGAGGATGACAATTTGCTCATTATACCCTTAAAGCAGGATAAGCGCAGGGGGAAAATGATGAGAGACTAAAAACATTTTCTCTTTGTCAGTTTGGCTTTTTTCTCCATCTCTGGTGGCAAAAAAAAAAAAATAAATAAATAAAAGAAGCAACCCTCATTTTTCTAAATAGGCATGTGCTATCTCTTTTATCCAATGGCCTCTTTTCTCTCTTTCTCCAGCATGATGTTTCATCCATTTACATCTATCATCAAAGTCCATTAAAGGACTGCTCATCAAACAGGCTGCGCCATGTCCTGCACCGACACCCGGTAAATGATGCATAATTTGAGAGTGGCAGGGGCTCATGGAGGTAAATTGGTGGCATTGATTGAGAACCAGGTTTCCATTGATTACCTCTAAGCTGATGGAGAGTCATTTCGCAAAACCTTTGCTCACTTTTTCTTTCATTCAGAGCGTGTGTGAAATATGGATAAAAAAAGGATGAAGAATGGAACAACGGGCCGGTAATAAAGACAAATTAAGGAAGTGCTCTTTTCACAGTTGTGTTGAGATTGAATGGCTGTTACCTTGGCTACCGCGAATTTAAACAGAGGAGGTGACAGAGAGAGCAAAATGGGCAGAGACTGAGAAGTAGCAGAGAGAAATAGAGAGAGAGAAACAGCGGGACACATCGTTTAGCATTGTGCTTCTTATCGATTGCACCCTGTCATTGCTCAGGTAATGGCCAACACTACTTACCAATTAGAAGATTAGGGATGTGGCGTATCTCACACTGACAGCTGGATGGCTGGAGAGTGGAACTGAAGCCTGTAGTCCTCAAAATTCAATCCAACAGGAAGTGGAACATATGGTCAAAAGGAGCACAGCAGCAGAATAAAAAGAGATTCAGAGAATTTTTCATTCCTGGTTGTTGTCTTGCTGAGTCACAAGTATTGCTAAAGGGAGCTGACATCTGGCACATGGAAGCCTTCAGGCACACACGCGAACGCTTACACCTGCCTCCCACCATCAACATTCAGGGTGCAAATTTTTCAGATGAGCCACATCAAGCTTCAATCAAACTTTTCTCTGTGAAATATATATAAAAAAGTTATTGAGTGAATATATAAGAATAGGCACAGTTAAAGAGAAACTGACAATGACACCCCGGTTTTTGCATTGATCCAAAAAAAGTTACTCTAATAAAATAGAAATGCTCATGTGTTGCATAGCTGATGAGAAACAGTCACACAGCAGCATAAGGGTTGGAAACTTTCTTCTCCACCTCTCCAAATTGTCAAAACTTCATATCTTGACTTTTTCTCACTGTTTTTTTACATGCTCATTGAAAATGCTCATGAAAACAGGTGATCAGTGTAACAGTGTGGCAGCATGAGGCACCCAAAATGGAATTCAGCCATCATTAATGTTATTTTTTTCCACCTGCTTCTCCTACTGGGAAAAAGCCAAAACATCATCTGTGAAAAAGGCCAACATTTTATTTAATGTCACATGTCAATGAACAAAGACGCTTTTAAATCTCTTATTGATAACAGCGCAGAAAAGCTGTTCTGATGTTCGCCTCCCTATGAGCATTATGCTGCTGCGAGGCTGGTAAGATAAACTGTGAATGGTTTTGCTACAGGTGGGAAGGAGAGGATTAAAAACCCTCCTACTGTGCCATCTGCGCTCATTATGGGACAGTATCTGTATGTTATGGAACAGCATGAGTTTACCTCAGAGCAACTGGCAAACTGTGCGTATTATGTATTTGCATATACAGTACAATACTCAGCTGCAAAACTGCAAATCTGACAAAATTCCTCATGACTGGAAGCTACATAAGGAGCCTTGAGGCGTAAAAAATCTCTGTGCTGCTTTATATTCAGTCACAGTTTGACAAGATGGATCAATTAATAGACTGAAGGTAAACACAAGACTCACCATCGAAGTCAGGAACTTCGAAAACAGCAGCAGTTTCCATTCAATTACCATGTTTGTTGATTGACATGTTAAGCTGCAATGGAGATTTAATTTTGTTAGTTAATTTAAATAAAAGTAACTCAATTTAAATTGTTTATTTCTTGATACCTGATACCTTCAAAACATTTTTTAAATAAAAGTAATAACTTGGTTTTCGATAATATGCTTAATGATGTTTCAGTGAGACATTACATTTATGTACTTCCTCTCAAAGATGACACATTTAATGTGACCATGTTGGACAGAAAATCATAACTGACATTCAAAACCCTAATATAAATCAAACATGATATGTAAAGTGTCCTTAAACATTTAGCAAATCATGGTGAGCCCTCCACTTTGAAGTATATTAAATAGAATTACACATGACATTTCTGCAGTACCCGTCATTTAGCTTGTATATCTGAGAGAGCAGAGTCACAGGGATTATATGTGAGGGAGAGCAGATGATTATGTGGGTTGGATTTAATCTTTGACATGGTGAGAAAATGGTACTGCACACTCATGCTTCAGCTAGATGTGCCAAAAGAACTTCATGTCATGTATTAAAACTATGAGAACTTGTTTTCTTAGAATAAAGGAAAGCAGGTATTTGCTTAATTAACAGACTTCCTCACCAGCTGTGACTGTCTTGGATATACATGTGGTTGCTTGTCTCTTTTTCAAGTCACCAATGTTAACGCCTCACAAGGAAAATTGTTTCTTTAAGGGGGAATTTTTTAATACATTTTTTACCACAATCCTGTCTGTGTTTGTTTGCATGGGTGCCTGCCTATTAAAAAAGCATAAATCACACATTGTGATAGGAGTATGAGGTAGAAACTGAGAGACACCATATGGAGCTCCGTCAGTGAGCTGTAGAAGAACTAAATGTAGGGTGTCGGAGCACAGTCTGCTCCCAGTATACACACACACACACACACACACACATACACACACACAAACTTTAAGACATACACACCAGCTGCGGGAAAAGACGAGTGGCTTAATGACACAAGTGTGAGATCAACTCTGGAGACGCTCTAAAAGTCACACTGAGCCAAAGCTGTTGTCGTTAATGACCCAACACGCACACACATCCACACAGATGTATGTGCACACACATGCACACCCATGAACACACACAAAAGGCATGAAATTAATTAACTAAGCAGACAAATTGACAACATTGCAACAAAGGAACACTTAGACTCCAATAAGCTCCATTTACTTCTGGAGTTTGCAGAAATTTTAAGTGGCACTCTCAGCTTTTTCTTGTCATCTGCATGGTGCTTGAATGTACACTGGAGTGCTGACACATCACTTTACTGTCTAACTTTTGCACTGTCATGCTCTGAGGGCTTTCTCTAACCCCCTGCCATGGGTCTGCATGTATAAAAGTGTTAGGGCAAGAGAGAGGGGAATGGCATATGTGTGTGTTCCCATGCATATCCATGGGAGAAAGTGTGATTTTGTGTCTGTGCATTTGGTAGCTGTGCCCCACTTTCCCCATCCACCCATCACGGATGGTCCCTAATGAGGCCCCTGGGAAGCCGTCCAGAGCTTATGGTTTTCCAAAACTGCTCCTGTTCCATCTCTGTTTCAAAGCTGTTGTCTTCAAGGCTGCGCAGGCTTTGAATTGCCACGGCTGTAACCGGCAGTCCGGCTTTGTCCTAGCTGACATTATCACCATCGAATTTGGCCCATACACCCTGATGATGTCTGAAATAATGCTGAATGTCCATTTGTTCGCATTTTGCACAAACTGAGAAACTGCCCAGAAAGACAAGCTAACGCTCACACACACACAAACTGCTTCCAGCCACTAGCATGATGTGGAATTTTTTCGCCCAAGCTGTTTTCGTTTTTATTTTTCCTTCATTTCTCTCCATATTTCTGTAATCATGGAGAGGCGATACAGCAGAATCAGCAATGACTTAAAACGGAGGGACCACACGGAGAGAAAAATAATGTCTCTAGTTGTAACAAAATGCCTGTAAATGGGCCACACAATGGATGACTCGCAGGGAAGCAGGAGGAAAATAAGCTGTGAAATAAATGAGGACATGAAGGAGAGAAAGGCAGCAGGATGAGCTCGCTGCAGAGAGACAGAAAACGTGGGAGCATCATGTAGATTTACAGTAGGTTATGTTAAGGAATGTCACATCCCCTCGGGGAATAGCCTTTTTTTCCTTTTGGTTCACCGAACATGCCTTTTCTTGCACATCCTGTCCTGTGCTGTTTTCTTGAAAAATCCTGCTGGGAACACTCCAGGTAAAATGGGACAACTGCGATGAGCCATTTACAGATGATGCTCCAGACTGAGGCACTTAACATAGAGTAGATGCTTGGAGCCGAGTGCAAAGAGGGAAAAGCAGTTCTCAACTTCACGTAGTGTTTTGTTTTCACAGAGTTCACGGGGATGAGATGTTAAACTCTCACAAGCATGCACTCTCGCAGCCACCTGCGCGGAGAGGAAGCATAAAAAGGGAGAGAATCATATTACCAGGAATGAAAAAAGAAAAAAAAACAAAAGCGGTGTAGTGGTAAAACCTTGCCTGAACGCCTAAATTGAAAATGATCCTCGCTGTCGTCAGACCAAATCTCTCCAGAGCTCATCGCATCTGTCTCCCCTTGCAGCTTTTCCTCTCAATAAAACACAACAATGCTCAACCATGTGGACGCTTGCTTAAAAAGAGTAAAACGGATCGAGTAAAAAAAAAAAAAAAAAAAAAAAGCGAGCGTGATGGAGTCAGCGATAAAGAGGCCAAGTACAGAGAGTCCTGCCAGGACGCGAAAGGATTTAACACCATGATAAGGCTGTATTGATCAGACGCCTTTCAGTCTGTATACCTTTCAGAGCCAACAACAGCCTTTCTTAATCTTTTGATTCCTCTACTTTTAAGTCAATCCTTTCATCACTTCAACCATCCATCCTACACATCCGCATTGATTCTGTCTGAATCCAGAATTGCTCATGTTTGATTTAAACTCTTATTCGGTATTTGCATTTTTGGTGATTTAGAGATGCAAGTTGCAAATGTCGGTGGAGCTTGCTCTCTGAATTGATTATGTTCCATGTCTGTAATATTTCAGATGTCAGCCTAGATTGTTCCTGACAGTCCTCACAGTCGCCTCAGTTGTGCACACGCAGGCATCCAGGCAACTAAATGGTCAACACATTCGCTGCCCAAGCACTTGAGATGTCTGGCAGCATGCTCCTCATGGGAAATCAGTGCCAGTCGCATGAATTGTTGAATTCAAATGGTCACATTGGGCTGTGGTTGACTGTTCATGAAGTCCTGTATGGCTGTATCCACCAAAAAGCAGCACAGCAAAAGCACATTCGTTATACTCATGGAGAATGTACTTTTCCCTGATGTGCACAAATCTGACAAAGAGGCAACTGGCAGCACAGGTGAACCAGTTTGACCAGCTGAATTGCTTGAATTAAAGAAATCAACTACTAAACATTTTACCTTATCAGTATTTATTGTTTAAACAGGCAATAAAAGCCTTTCAGGTACTTTTTCTCTGCTTTATTCCACCTCCTTGTGGTCGCAAACAGTTGTGCACTTTTTCATGCAGTATTCAGTAGATTCAGTAACGTAACAACAGACAAGCTGTGTGACTTAATTAACTGAACATGGCGTCATCGTCGCCGCTCAGAAGCAGCCAGCCTCGTGAGATTTACCCCAACAACAGTGTCTTTAGCCCCCCTGAGAATGACAATAAACACAAACATCAGCAGTCAGTGGCAGTTCTGTGGGTGAAAACATCTGAAGAGTGAGAAAGGTGAGATGTGGAAGTTGTGACATTTCTTGCACACGGTTGACTCTCTAAGCCTCAAAAACCTTCAGGAGTGCTTGCGAGCGAAAGAAGGGTCCTATCTGCTCCTAAGTAGGTGTAACAGATACATGGGCCACAGAACGCTGGAGACGGCATCAATGTTTTATAAGTTGAGGTGGGTAAGTGCTGTGTGTAGCTGAAATCTTGCATCACATGCACAGACGATGTTAGATACTGGGTCATGGGTCTAGGGCAGCATTTTCCAAGCTTTGGGTTGTGAAATGGGTCAGTTGGCAGAGTCAAATGCATAACAATTCTATGTCATGGGAATTAATTGTCCTCATAAAAACTGAAAAAAAGTATTGTTTTTGGCTCAGCTGGTCTGTCCCATCCAGATGCTGTACAGTTAATATTTAACTCAATATTTAGTTCACACACATTCAAATAAACTCATTCTGGTCTATTTTCTCTATTTTTTAAAAAAATGAGCTGCCCCAAGCTTGTCTTTTATAATAGAACCTCCTCCTACCCATCCATCCCCAGGCCTTATTCACTGCCACTGCCCACTCCCTAAATCAAATGAATTACCACTACTATAGAGTCACAGACAGAGGTCACTTTTAAAAGCAGAGGAAAATCAATGTGAGCACATATAATTCATAACAATGTGAGTTGATTCGGCTAAAGGAACTTTGCAGTTGCCATATCAGGTGGTCTTGTTCTTTGTGTATCACATCTAATTATCCATAATTCCTTAGATTTCTCAAGACTTTTGGATGTTCAAATTGGTTGACGATCTGGCTGACTGTTTTCAGATGTGATGGGCAGAATGGGCAGAAAGATGCCAGATTTTCTATGCTGGAATCCGTCCTGAATATTTCATTAATCTCTTTCAAATATTAATACCAACTTTACATTACTTAGCTGCAAATGAAAAGATACATCCACCTTTCACCTAAAACATGAACATGTTCAATGAATGTGCTCTGTTTTAGCATGTTCATGCAGGACACTGCCCAAGGGAGGTGCAACCAGCACTAACAACCGTTATTATGGACCCTCAAAAAGGCTGTTAAACCTCTCGCTGCTCTGCCCAGCATCACAGCAATAATGCTGCTGAATCTCCATAATCAATTCCCACTGAGGATAGAGCTAGAAAGAACAGTTAGAGTGGCCAAAAAAAGAAAACAAGTGGCTAGGGAAAAGTGAGGATAGTGAGAAAAAGAGCTAAAAAGTGAGATTGGGACTTAAGAAAGCAAAAGAGACAGAGAGGTAAGTCAGAACAGTAACTCCGTTATGTTGGCAGAGAGGGTTAAATCGGGTCAGATGACAGATTAGGGAGACAGAGTAACATGATTGAGAATGCACGTAACGAGTGGTTTAAAACTGAGCAAAAATTAGACTGATCATAACCAGAGGGATAAGAAAAAGACAAGAAAATGAAAGACAGCAGGACGCCATGTTGCTAATAATGAAAAAAATAAATCAAAATGGATGATCATTCTTGCAAATGATCATAATGGTGAAATTAAAATGAAACAAAACACCAGTTAACTCAAGACTCCAGATCTGACTGTAACCAACCCAGAAGTCTGCATAGTGTCGGGATAACTACAGTCATGAGGCAACACTCAGTAATCTGTTAGCAATTACATTTTGAAAGTAACCTTCTCAACCTTGTGTGTGCGTGTGTGTAACAGAAGGATAATGAGTGAACGTGTGTGACGGAGGGACAGAGATAGCGGCTGGTGAGCGCTCTGCTGGGCAGCGATAATGCTCCTGCAATTGTTTGCCGATTACAGCCTGTTTGTTGGTGCTGACATCAGAGATAATTCAACAGTGGACACTGTGCCAGAGAGCTTTTGTTTGTCAGGAGCAATATGCACTGTGCACTTTTATTACCACAAACATAACATAACATGACCGCACTGTATCCATAACTGTGTGGCAGCGTGTACACATGTCTTCACACACTGTGCAGATGTTCGCAGCGTGCAGGCTATTACACTTCATTGTTTTGATTTTTGACAACACAGAACCACAGAAATCAGTTTCCTCTTAAGAGGCTTTGGCTTATTTTTTTCTTCTTTTTTTGCATAGTAAATTATACTGTTGCTCATAAATTTGGTCAAACAGGCTTTTCAGAAGTATTTTTCTTTCCTCCATCAGTAACCTGTTCACCTTCCAAACCTCAGCTGCAGAGTCGAGTTGTTTTATTTATTGTGAACGCAGCACTCTGCTGCATGTGCGATCTGTATTTCTGCCGGCTGTGTGGTGCCAGAATTTTATGCGTCTGGCTGCTTGCACCGCTGCTTTCAGATTAAAAACCCCTGTGTTTTCCTCACTGTAAAGGATCACCTGGCCATTGGTTTCCATTCATCACCTGCATTAGCCCACAGGAGACACTGTAACATGTAAATATGTTTGAAATCAGTCAGCCTACAAAAGGAGCTGGTCAGACTGAAGGTAAACCACTGCCGGTTTTACTGTTTTATATAGATTTTAGCATTATTTTAGCATTAATGTTGTATTGATATGTTTAATTGTTTTTACATGTTCTAAATAACATGGATTTTTTTTGGTCATAATGTATAAACATATCAAAGCACCATATGCATAGAGGGATCAAGCTGAAAGAAGAGATGGACAGATGGGTGATCGAGCAGTGGGTGGGTCAAAGGTAGAGTCCTGTGGTAATGTAGAAACAGAATATGAAGAACTGATTGATCCGTGGATTGATGGATGACTGTGAATAGACCTGGGGATAAAATAACAGGCCTTAAAACTACAAACATGGGAGTAAAAATCTTTGACAACAATTTTATATTTCACTTAGCGCTGGAGCATGCAATAAATAACCTGCATGTCAAGTCTTACCAGTCTTATCACTGTGACCTTTATATATATTCAGAATGACCAAAAAATGAATGCATGAAGCTCCAAACACTTTTGGAAAAAAATTCTACAGTTCACACTTCAAACATTTATTAATATAAGCAGACTAATTAAATAAGAATCGTAAATATAAACAGTAACAGTATGAGCACTGATGGCCTGGAGTTGAGTGTGAGCTACGAGAGGCTGTACTAGCTGGTGGTATCTCAGAGAAAAAATCATTAATTTGCATCAGGCTTCTGTTTGGGAGAGCAGTCTGCGTACGGCGGTCTGAAAGGGATCATTTGCACCATTATTATTAATGAATGCGAAAAGGAGCTGCTGCCTCTCAAAAAGCTCTAAAATGGACGCATTTTGAACATTTGGAGGGGCGTCTTGATTAGTAATCAGTAGGACCGGCCTTCAAGAGGAAAGTTTTACTGTGATTAGCCGCTCTGAAGTGTCTCCATTGCTACAATTAGCCTTGGTGCACTGCCGGTCTGTGTCAGACAATAATTGGTCATTTCCCCCCCATGTTCAAATAATCTTAAACTTCCGACCGTACTTCAGAAAATTAGAAACTCTTTTTCTATATCTAGGTTCTTTTTTCTCTCCTCCACCTTCCTACATACTACCAGTAAGAGTTTATTTTACACATTCAACTTAAAATTGAGAACAAAAGCGAGTGCAAGTCATATCACTTTTGTTTTCAGATGTTGTGCCAATTATCTCAAGTATTTCTTGTAATCCCAGAGGAAGAATGCTCGCTGGTGTGCTATTGAAACATATGGTGATATATTCATTGTTATATCACAGCATTATACTCATATTTAGGCTCACTGTTTTGGATAACTGAGGCTTTCTAATGGATATGATACAGAGGAGGAAGAGTGGGGACAATCAATAGATAGAAAGAACGAGGACAAGAGAGAGAGAGGGAGGCTAGGAGAGAAAGAAATGTGCTGCTAGTAATGGAAACTCTTGTCGCCACGTAGTGCCACTCTCTGGAGCGAAATGTAACACCTGCTTGAAGAAAAGAGAGGCATTTTCTTCATCGGCAAACACACAAAACAAAACAAGCGGGAGTGAAACACACTCACAGAGGCATACGGTCCTTAAATACAGGGGTGAAAAAACAACAACAAAAAAAAAATGTCGGGCTAAAAATGTGGCTGGTTCTGAGGAGCTGAGCAGTCAAACACATGATTTCACACTGCCTTGCGAGGCACTAATTATGCTGCATCAAGAGAGAGACAGGGGGAAGAGCAGGGGGGGGAAGGGGGGGTAAGAAACGCTTCGTTTTTTGTTATCTACTATGCCAAGCGTGCAAATATGACTCCAGCCAAAAACAATTTGCTTAGGAATGCACGCCTTTTGCATTCCGAATGTGCTGAATTTTTTATTTGACAGCTGATATCTTTGTCCGGAGCTCATTCCCAGGGCCAGGGACAGTTTAATCAATATTTGACCACGCAAGCTTCTTCCCAGACAGCTGAGATGCAAAGCAGGCTGCTGCAGGTTGAGACTCCTGACTTGACCAGCATCGTTCGAGCTGGCATGTCCTTCGGGAGGACGCTGAAGCACCGCCAACTGTAGCTGCTGTTGCTTTGACCTCTAAAACGGAGAAGGGCATTTGAAAAAAAAAAAAATTAAAAAAATAAAAACCAAATCTTCTCACAGGGATTAAAACACATGATCACAATTTTATCACATTTAACCTGTGATGCCATGTGGTTATGCCTTAACACTTGGAGCTGCTCTGCTAACAATGAAAAGAAGACTTTATGGACTCAAAGAGCATTTGTCTGAGCTAAAGTAAAATCCATTTTATTGCAGTGATATCAGCCCTGAACCAGAAAATAGACTCATATGCCCACGAAATCACACAGGGTACAGCCAGCGTCTCATTTTCCCTCTTTTCTGATTGATTCTCTATGGTGCTACACATCGGCCTGATGCTCAGGGGAGGAACAAACTCTCTCTCCGTCCCTAACTTTGTTTTTGTTAAGGTAGACTGAGCACTCAGTCGTATTATTATCTCAGCTTTCCTGAGGATTGTGATGATAGCAAAGCATCCATTAGGGATTCAGTTTTAAATTGGGATATGGTAATCGATCAGAGCCACTTCTAATCTCTTGAATGTGAAATACAGTAGAGCCTGCATGTGAGATTGAGACTAATTCAGTACAGCCACTGTGGCTTATACAGAAAGACTTGTGGCTTATATTTTATCCTTGTGTATTATATTGTGGTGGCATCCTTTCACAAAGACATTATGTTCTATAATCTGATTCGTTTTATCCATTAAGTGGACAAAGTCTCTGAAAAGAGAAAAAAAACAAAAACAAAATTGTGCTCAGTTAAAACCCCAACAGCAGTAATGAAACTTAAATATTGGATTAAATATTTTACATACCTTGTTTGTCTCTACACAGCTGATCATAAATCACATATATTAAAGCTATTTTTTTTGGTTTTCTTTTTGCCTGGAGAATGGGTGAATGTTGGGTCAGAATCATGGAGAGCAACCTGCTGCCTCCCTATTTATACTCTGCCTTCCTGTTAATATCATATCCAGTTTGTTAATAATAAATTTCTGCACAACACTGGATGATTTTGAAGGAAATAACATCACACTGAAATTGTCTGAAGATTGTTTTAAAGTCTTCTGTTTTGCATGCAGCTGGAAGACATTAGGAGTTTTTTTTTCTCAAATGGGATTTACTTTTATGCAACAAATAGAAAAAAAAATCAGGTTATTTTGAAGTTGTCATGCAAAAGCTGGAAATAAGTAACTGAACAGGAACAGAGGAGGCTGAGGAGGATACAGAGTGTCTGCGTACATATATTTCCTTTGTTATTTTGCTTATAGCAGATGATTATCACTGTCAAAACAATGTGAGCCCTATTTGATTTAAATACCTTATGTTCATGTTTTTCTTTTTCATTTGGAGCTTTTCTCTGTATTTTCTGGCCATGTTGTCAGACCTCCAAGCTAATTTGCATTATATCCAGAATTTAATATTGATCTGCTCTGCTGTCGGTTCAGTAAAATTTAGCTAGAACTCTGGATTGAGGTGATGCATTATAAAGGTTGAGGAGCATTGCAGGAATTTTACAAACCAAACTTTATTTAGGGTGGTAAACTCATCAAAACAAAGCAAAATTAGAGCAAAAAACTGCACAGATAGGGAATGCAAAAAGACATAGGATAGAGAAAACATGGAAAGTGGATCAAGAAAAGCAAAAATCAAAAGATGGGAAAGAAACAGGAGAAAGGGCAAGGAGCGAGACAGCAGCAGAGAGCTGCAGACGCCAGAGTTGAGGTGAGACTTGAGAGGAAGTGATAGATAGAAGAGGTTTATTTGTTTTTTGTAGAGCCAACATCATTTATCTCCAGTGAACAGCCTCCCAGTGCTGAGAGGCTGTATGACAGAAATCAATCAGAGGGCAATCGTCCATACTCCTCCACTGATGCGCCAACACATCGATACGGGCGTGAGGGAAGGAAGGGTTCAGGGGAGATGTAGGGCTGTAGTCAACCAAATAAATTCTTGGCTGACTGAAATTCTACCTACTCTTCAACTAGTCGATTCACTGATGGGGACGAAGCTTGATTTGTTTGTAGATCAACTAAAAATCCATTACTTTTGCTTGGATGCAGCCATATTGCTAACTGCGAATGATTCATACATGCACTGCAAGAACATATCAAGCAACGGATGAGCAGGGGTCACACCTTGAAGATGGGACAGGAAGCAAAAAGAGAAAGGTGACAAGTGCAGACAAAAATAGACAAAGAACAAGAAAACTAAATAATTAAGAAGAGAAGCAAAGATCAAAAGAGAGAAGAGAGAGGAACTCTTCACCCCAAAATGAACACTGTGCATGTGTTTATCTGCTCATTGAAGTGTCAGTCAAAGCTCCTTTAATGTCTTCATGATAACCAAATACTCCAGCAGTTATAGCCCCTCCTCTCTCTCTTTTTTTTTGAAACTCCACTCAAGAAGGAAACAGTTTGGATATTTCCTTTTCCCCAGAATAATCCAACATAATGAGGCAAATATTTGATTCTGCTTGGAATTGCCATGCAATATTTTTGGAGCAGCAGAGATGAATCATGCTGCATGAGTTGTTTGATATCAGACAAGTAATTTGATGTGCCTTTTGGATGTCTAACCGTTTGATTTCGCAAACTTCTATGGCGTTTCATCTCAAATGGGAATTAAAGATGATGTTAATGTTCTCAGTCAATGCCTCTCAACAGAGTGCGTACTGATGCTGACAGGCTTCACAAGTCGTCACAAGTCAAAATGATTTGATTAATAGACAGTATGGTTTAAATTAGGTCAGTGGTTGGTGCTTAGCTCTGCCAAGCTTAGCAAAGGATGTGAAATTTGTCCAAGGAGTCCAAAATCAGGGTAATGAAGCTATTTCATATTCTGCAGGTAAACTAAAAGTGATGTGAGCCAACATGGCAGAAGCCAACAAAGCGATGTTAAGTTTATTAATTTTGAGGTATTGGTGCTTTGTTCTGACATGCATATGTTGGTACTATAGTTACATTGTCATCATAAGGACAGAGTGAAACTGAATGGATATATAAAGGCAGCATGTAGGTTTTATAACTTCCTGCACAAGAAAATTGACCTCTCCTTTAATAGCAGCTAAAATGATAGATGATAGATGTGGATAGAAAATTAGGTTCCTAGTCAAATATGTATGTATTTTTTTTTCAGTGTGGTGCAGTGTGTGTGAGTGTGTTTATTTTATTTCAGTGCAAGTGGAGTGTGAGTCAGACAGGGCTTTTAACTGGCCAGAGCTAACACAAGTTGTGGAGGTCCCTGCTGCGATCAATACATCAGAGCCCCGAGCACCTGTCAGGAAGCATTGTGCGTGTGTGTGTGTGTGTGTGTGTGTGTGTGCGCACATAATAGCATGTGACAGTCATTAGACTTCAGTCAGACCTCCTGCCCACCTCCCTGGAAGAGAAATAACACAAGATCACATAAATCAACTTCTACACATACAGTATAATGTGAGACACATAGACATACACACACACACACCACCAAGCAAGAGTGTGTGTGCTGAGTGATGCTGGCCAGAGGCATGGCCGACAGTCTGACACCTCTGATGACATGAATGGGAACCCCACCTGACATCAGCCTCCCTTTCTCTGCCCAACGGCATACAGATAATAGTTCCAAGGCCAATGTCACTTACACACTGAGGGATGACCACGGGCTCACACACACACATGCTGCTGGTGCATATGTCTCTCTCTGTCACGCACACACACACACACGTCACGCTACAACCTATAAATATATATATATGTGGACTAAAGGCCTCAGCGTTAAGGCACACAAACTGACCTACATTGCACACATGGTACATAATGTCACATGCATGTGCACATGTGCATTTCCATGTCACCTACATACACAAACACTGAATGCATTCAGCCCTGAAGGGAAGCATGACCCGACTCTCACATAAGAGCACAAGATGCCACATATGCTAGGCCAACACATATAATACATTTATATTTACACACACATATGTGCTAAAACAAGCACACAGAACGTTCTTTTAAAAGTGAGATTTGTCTTTATTCCCTCTGTTGCTTCATTTGTAGTGGTGGCATAAAAGAACCACAAGGTGACAACATGGGAGCAGTCAGTGTACATGCTATATCACATCAGGGAGTGTTTGCTTTGAAGAGAACTATTTCAGTACTGTATGCTAAACTAAATCACTAAGGACTGAATTTTTTTGCATCAAAAAGGTACTATAGATTTCACAAGAAAAAAAATGTACGTTTCCCTCACTTTTATTTACACAGTTAAACGCAATCTCAACCAGCAGCAGCTCAAATCAAGTCTTTGCTGTTGGTCCCTGGAGAAGCTTGAGGATTAAGTGCCTTGCTCAAGACCCAAGGCAAACAGACCTGATTTACTTCCGTACCCAGTTTTCTCCTGAGGGTTGATGTTTGAACCGGTTGTGTCTCTTCTTTACTGTCAAGCTGCTGGTTTTCCCCTTAAACAATGCAGAAGATCTATTAGACTGCTCTGAAGCACAGTATTGAATTATGTGCAGTCCAGTTTGAATAGATTGGACTTTTACTCATTTAAAGAGTTGTTTGATATAAACACAAGACATTTTTGCCTTAATGTAATTCAGCATATATATTGTTTCAGGCTTGTTTGTATTTTAATCCATTGGAACAAATGAACAAATATATTATTCATTAGGGTTATATTAGCAAGAGGCATTTGGGCCATTTAGTGGTTGTAAGAGTCATTATGAAGAGATACAAAAGCCTCCGGCTGCAGGACTGAGCAGTCCAAGAAAAGCAGTGTCACTGAAATAATACAAACAAAAATGAAAGTGAGAACTGTTAAGAGTTATATGGAAAAATGAATATATGAAAAGTAGATAAGTAAGAAGAACAAGAAACTAATCAGCTGATTTGGTTAAGTGTTTTCTTGTTCTATCAGTGGTTTTGAGTCATAGCCTTTTTAAAATTTACTTAAGTATTTGCTTTTTTCCTACATATCTTTTTGTAAATGGTAAATAGACATCTTAATTAGAAATGAAAGTGTAATTTACTAATAAATACAAAATAAAATCTTTTAGTCTTATGCTGATCAAACAGGCAATAACTGGGTGACAACACTCTATATAACTTCCAAAAATTATATTTGTATCAGGGTTAAATTCAGATGTGTCAAATAAATAATATTTGTATTAAGGTTAAATTCTGACACATTCTTGCCTACACACTAACTGCACTAACTGCACCTCCTCTTTGCCTCCAGTGATTTATTCTACATCTCTCCAAAAATGCTGACATGCATGTGGGCGTGATTGACAGGAAAGGGGGACGCCCTCTCCCCAAGACATCCAAACAATGAACCTCGGGTTATTTTTTTAAGCGAGCGGATCATGCGGGAGAGTCACCTAACTGTCAAATTCCTGGCATTTAGGCAGCTGAAATACCTCGTCTATGACAATGACTAGACAGAAAATTGATCCTTTTTAATAACCATGTATGTGTGAGGCAATTAGGCTTTGTTGGAGTCAGAACGCATGTTATATACATGCCACCTGTCTCGTGTATGATTGACTGATATGACCTCAGCACGTGAACAAGATATTTCCCTGCAAATGCATGTAAATTTGTAATCCTTCTTGCACTTTAAATGGTCCTACATGCAAAAAACCAAGCAAACTTTCAAATTAGAAACGTCCACCTGGAGTGATGGATGCAGGCATCCTTTGGGCCACTCGGTGACAGGATGCCCCATTTCTCCTCAGTATAATTAGAATCAAGCAGTTTGTGTGTCAGCTATAGCCTTTAGACTCTGAAACCTTGACCTTTAATTATTGCACCTCCATCAGTATAAATTTGGGAGCTCTGGCACACGCTGACAAAATGCATCATTTATCCCCGGTTCAGAAAAATTAAATCAGATTCAGGTGTGAGGCAAAAAAAAAAAAAAAAAAAAATCATCCCTTAATTGCTGATTGCATCAATGGGGAAAATTGTAGAAAATTGGTTGTATATGGATCAAATCTGAACTTTAGGGCCCTTGCATTAAACCAGCATCTTTTTATTGGACAGTTTCCTTTGTTGCTTCTCACAATGGAAAGAAGTTGCAGTGTGATAGAGAAAAATTTAAGCAGACAGGAAAAAAATAAATAAATTAAACCACTGAATAAACATAACATGAACAGCGGATTAATTTTCTCCTCAATTAGCAAGACATCACCATACAGTGTAAATACCAACGAGAGAATGCAGGTCTACACCTTTACACTCATTCTCACTTTAATTAGTGGAGGAAATTGGTTTTACTGCTAACATGCCTCAATGTGTTAAAAAGAACACTGCACTACATCCTTTTGGGAACATAATTGCAGTGTGTAGATGAGGATAGAGACACCACTCAACGACTTATTTCACAGATCTTTGTTATCAGTGTTTGTTTTTTTTTTTAATTAGAGTCTCAACTGAATAATTTGCCAGCCAATTTGTCAGGAAGCTAAAAGGTTCGAACATGAAGTCTAACTGGTCAAAATGATGTATCACATCTCTCCACTGTAGTCTTTAGTGTTAGCATGGTTAATAGCCCTCATCATAATATCTTCCAGGACCCTCACCTCATTTATAATAATTGTACATTGAAGCAGCACATCACCATCAGGACTTAGAGTATGAGTGGATATAATTACTAAACACCAGAGTTTAAACAGAATTTCCTGCAAGGCAGCACACACACACACCTACAAAACTTCAACAACTATGTCCAAATAAGAGTGTGGTCCAAGGACATGAATATTAGAGCTACAGTGGAGTGCATTCACCAGATTACATGGAAAATCTTATCTTCACAATACAAACCATGCAGCAGTCCTCAGGGGTGTAAGTAGCAGGGTGTCCCACATGTGTGATTGCTACTTATAATGACGGAGAGTGTTCTGCATATTGTTTAGCCCCTTTTGTCCTCAAGTAGGACTGAACTAAATGTCTTGGACTCTCAAAATTTCTATTGAGGTTTAATTTGACGTCATCTCCTTCACTTCAGGTTAAAGTGAAGATTAATCCTTTCAATAATCCCAAGAGTTTATAAAATAAACTCTGATCTCTCCTCCTGCATGTCATTGGCTTCAGATTACAGTTGCATGGCGAGGCTCCAGGTTTTTTTTCCTCCAGATGTTCGAGTCTGCATCCGCCTGTGTTGTAGGTGCAGTTTTCATCAATAGCTGCCTCACGTTTCCTTTGATCCACTCATCCAACCTCCACAACATTAAAAACCCAGTGATACACAGGATGGCCAACACAATAAAATGCTGATTTAAAGATCAAATGTCAGTGCTAAAAAGTTTCAAACTATTAGGTGCAACTCCTCCGGGTTGCTGAATCATTTTATGACCAACTTGTGAGTTTGTCCTTGGCTGCTAAAAATGAAATAAAGTAATGTGCACATCAAATTTGGTTGCTATTTCTCGACCTCAGTCATAAAAGCTTCCTCTAGGCTAGAGTCAAAGGTGCAGGCCACCTCTCAAACAAACAGTGAGTGGACTCTTCATTAACTGCTACAGCAGCCAGTGAATTTGCAGAGAGATGTGAAAAAATAACTGGGTTACACACACACACACACACACACACACACACACACAACACGGCACTTTAAGATATTTGTAACAGTATTTGGGCAGGCAGATTGGCTACCAGCAGACTTAATTTACAACAGTCTCAGGGCATTTTTCAAAACACCAATTTCTAGTCAGCTTCTCATCGATCAGAGGCTACCTATTTACTCGGTGACATGGATTTATTCATATCTTCCCAAACAAAGGATGGGAATGCGTAATTGTGTCTTACACGGGCTTACATTCTCAACACTGCAACTGTATAATGAATAGATCCTCTTCATTTAAGTCTGGTGCATTTCTGACATGTGCATATCTGCATAATGCCCTTTTACAGTGGTGTATTCTGTATTTGAAGCAGATCTATTTATGTGTAGAAGTTTGTTTGTGCATGTAAAATTAATGAATGCCAGTGGTAATTATAGAAACTTCATGCTGCTACAGGTGACAAAAGATGTTACACTCCTTTTCTGTCACTGCTTTAATGAGTGATGTTCCTTTCATATGTTCAATAGGCAGCCATGTATTTATGTGTGCATGTATGCCTATTTAGGTTTGTGCTGAACAGCTCAGGCTTGCAGCAGGAGTCAGTGTCAAAGTAATATATCCTCCTTTTAAACTCCCATAAATGCAGTTACGATACATAGCTGTTTATGAGTGGTACTTGGAGGAGCAAATCTTGGTTGGATGAATTGATTTCTATCCTGCTGTCGCTCTATAAAACAAGCCAAACATGTTGCTGAGGACAAAGGGAAGTAAAAGTGAGCTGGCATTTATTTTAAGCCGTGTTATTTATAGTCTTGTACTATCTAGTTTGTAGCAAAACACTCAGCAGCACATGAAAGGAAACGACGGGACTATTGAACTCAATGCGGAAGCCTGTGCGCACTGAGCAAGTGTGTGTATGTGTGTGTGTGTGTGTGTGTGTGTGTGTGTGTGTGTGGTAGTGTCAGTGGGGTGGGGCTCGAAATCAGAAAGGATTGGGGGTGTTGCATGTGTGTGTTGCCTCAAGGGTTTTGATCTCTCTCCCCTCTAAACAGAGAGGAGTCCATCAGCAACAGATACCCCTTTAATTATTCAGGAGGTTAGCATGAAAAATAAATGGCTGCTTCCTGCACTGAGAGGTGTGGTGCTGCTCCGGTTCCTCCGAGTCTTTCATTCTACTGGAAGCTCACACAGAGGTTAGACTGGGCGATTGATTCCTTTTCAGCCATGACTGCGGATCACTGCTTTTGTCTTGTTATTGGTCGAGATCACAACCACCGGGTAGCTGCCTCAAACTCATCTTCACTTAGATACTCTGCCACTTTTCTGGACATGAATTCCTGTTCAGTCTGAGCTTCTAGTTGTGTGAAAACAGCTGTAGTGCTCAAATCTACCGATTGTCCAGCATGTTTGACAGAAAAGCAGTTTGATAGAAGCTCTCGTCTGACTTTTACCACTTCAGTTCCAAACACTTTCCAAGATTTCAAAACATTTTTGATGGGTGATGGAAAATTCTCCGAAAGGTTTCTCAAGTAATCAATTATTAGCAGGTTGAGGGATTTTTTGGAGGTCTAAACACTTCAAGACTGTCAAGATTTTATTATTTAAAATGTTTGAATCACAACATGATTATTGCTCTAACAAAATTCCCCCAATCACTTTCATTTAAAAGTGTTTTTTGGTGTTAAATTTAACCTTGAATGTTTATGTTCCTGTGTTTTATAGCCCTTGCTGAGAAGTGCCTGTAGAAATTAATAAGTTTTCTGGTAAACAGGAAAACAGGCTTCAGAGAAACTAAGCTGCACATGCAGTGTTTGTACAGTTTGACCTCTATTTGTCTTAAATCTGACAGACTCAGGTTTGCTAAATAGTTTTTCTACACCAGTTTTGTTACAATTTGTCCTTGTGCAGTAAAAAAATCTTTGCAAAGTTACAAATTTTTTGATATGTCCTGAAGTGGCTCCTCTATTACCTTCAGATTTTTACTGTAAAAACATTTACAGCAAGCAAATCTGGACCATCACTGTGAGCTTGCAGAGCTCCTTCACTTGTTTCATGTGACAGGTTGGATCCACAAGGGTAGTTCTCTGAACAATACAGGCTTGTCACAGAGTCAGCCAGCTCACTTCCAAGATTAGACTGGAAGCCAGCCAGTTGTCCCTGATGCCGTGTCACTTTGTTCTAGGTGATAGCCATTTGGCACTAGCTGACTTTTCTTCTTTGTCTGTCTTCAGTGCTTCTTACTTTGCCTTTCTTCTCTCGTCTGTCTAATTTGTGGCTCTCTTTGTGTCATTGTCTCATTTTTCTCTTTATAGTGATGATGCCCTTAAGGAGGAATTTGGTGGAAAAAAATAGCTCTGCATAAACTCTAATGTTAGCTCCCCCTCTGGTTTTCTGTCTCTTCCCAGGTGGTCCATCACGTTGGTCCTCCCCTCCATGTGACTGCTGCTGCAAGAACCACAAGGGCGATGGAGAGGGTGAGAGCGGCACTTCCTTCAACGAGCTCTCCACCTCGAGCTCTGAGAGCCAGTCGGAAGCCAGCTCTCCCCAAGGAACTGTCATCCATGGTCCGGTCAGCCGCCAGTCACACCCCCACGCCAACGTCCAAACCCTGGACAGGCCATTGAAAAAGGGCCCCATTGCGATGCTCCAGCAGTCCGAACAGCGGCGGAAGAGTGACTTGCTGCGTACGCTCACGGCAAGTGCCCGAGACACCAGCTGCAAGAAGAGACCAGCGAAGGAGAAGCTGACAGTGGAGGAGGAGCTGGAAAAGTGCATTCAAGACTTCCGCAAGATCAAGATCCCAGAGAGGTTCCCTGAGAGGAAGTACATGTGGCAGGCCGACCTGCTGAGAAAGTACCGCCTCTGAGCCTGGAAACAGGACAGAGGGAGCAGAAACACACGAGGCCAAGGATCAGTTTACATGTTTTTTGACCATGACTTTTGCAACAAAAGGGAGATGACATAACTTTAAAATCATTTGAATCCAGTTCCTGGGGGAAACTTCATCTTTATGCCAGTAGGTTGAAAGTCGACACAGAACCTAGTAAGAAGCATAAAAAACGGACTATTCTCTTACTGACATATGTAGTCCGTGTGTGTGTATGTAGTTTAGACCTACTGTATGTACTCTTAAGTATGTGGCGTATGTTGCTGAATGCTTCAGAGCTTTGAAAAATTTAACCCCGAGGACCAATCCAGGTGGGCCAAAGGACACGCTCTACGAACTAATCAACCAACTGAAGGCTGGCTAATGGCTACGCTAGGGCTAACTGAGGGTCACCGGACTGCACCGTCATCCGTCGTAATCTAACTGAAAAACAAACAAAGACAAACGCCGATTTAGTACGTGAATGTGTGTGTTAATGTGTATGTGTGTGTGTGTGTTCGCACCCAGGTGGCCTAGAGGTCACAGATAAATCTGCATCAGGACCCATTAATAATTCATGCTGCCAACAGTGCTCTCACTATAAATACACCCAGAGCTCTCCGCTGCCAGGGTGGCGTAAACAGCTAGGTTGATTAACTTTTAGGCAACAATTCGGGGACTTCTGAGGCAGGAGGAGGTACACTTTCATCAGCACCACTATTAATTTTCCTCTTGTAATATCAGTTATGTTGCAAATGTACCCCAAGTGAATCTAAGTGCCCTGCGTTGAATTGATTTTTTGCCATGTTGGCTAGATGTGTAACAACACCCAGGTTACGAAGGATACGTCAAAGAGAGAAGGTGGTCAAACCGTGGGGAAATACAGATGTTTAATATCGAGAGTCCTGATTTAACACACGTATACACACACACACACACACACGCAGAGTTATAATAACAAGAACTGCAATTACTTTACCGATATGAACAGAACACTCCACGTTAACGCCCACAAACAAACACACGGAGTGATCAATCATGAGGTCATTTAAAGCAGACTCAATACGACACCTACAGTAAATACAGACAGAATGGGACAGGAGTGATACACACACTAACCCTGTCAGCTCATAGACGGATGCTTTCTGCCCTGACTGTTGACATGGTAATCAATAGTTATTGATGACAGGGTCTGGTGTTAGAGCTGATGGATGCGGTTCTTGTTTACAGTTTTTAATGAAGCCCGTTGGTTACTGACAAAGACAAGCTGTTCGTGTATTTAGCGAAAAATTAGCCATTATTCATGTATTCATTTACGTACCACTGGCTCTGTCAAGAGTTGATGGGATGGACTGTAAAGTTTTAGAAAGAAAGATCGCAGACATGGCTACTTAAAAATAGCACATCTTAAGAATTATTCCATTTCCCCAAGAGATTGATTGTTATTTATATAAGACGCTTGCTAGACGACATGTTACTGACAGAATGATTTATTGTTTTAGGGTGCAAAGTAGCCTAAATTATTGACCGTGGTAAATGAAAAAGATGCAGACTCTCAGTGATGTTGTAAACAAATCATTTCTTTTTAAAGTTTTGATGTGGAACTTTTAAGAGTGATAAATTCAACATTCAACACAATCATCGCTGGATCACTTGATCGTTACTTTAAGCAGGTATTATAAATTTAACAATCTCTGTTTTAGGAGATGTATTAATGAGACAACTTATGTAAAATGGATTAACACAATGAACAACAGGAAGCTAAGACATCATGCCATTGATGGAGACAGTGAAAGCTTTTATTGGATGTTCAGCTTTTATAATGTAGACCACCATCATCATGCTCTTCAAAGTGCTGTAAAAGGAAGCTTTCAAACCGATATTGAGTCTTATGAGACCAATTTGATCAGATTTAAAGAGGTATCCAGAAGAGCTGATAAGACTGATAAATTACCTCTTACAAAAACTTGTTGGTTGATCACAGCTGCAGTTTAATATAAACTGAGTAAAAGACACCTGTGACGAGAAAACTATGTTGCAAGTTATAAATATTAATGAATTGGATTGTATGGATGACAGTTCAGATTAAACTTTGGTAGAAAGACAATAAAAACAGAGGAGACAGCAGAAAGCAATCTTACAGAGAAACTTAATTACATTTTTATTATTTGTTATTACAGCTTATGAGAGTGCAGAGGAGTGGGCTTCATAAACAATCATAGCTTCAGAGAGCACAAAGTACAACTTTGAATTAAAAGCACACACACAAAAGAACAAAATATGCATAGTTTAACATTTTTCAAAGAACAGTTTATTTAAAAAGTATCCCTAATAGAAAATATTCTAATTTTATTTGTGATTATTTGAAATTATACTTATTTTTCTATCTAAAAGCCTTTAAATTAATACATTATGAAATGCCCTTATGTTGCCCATAAAATGTATTTCCTGGTAGAAAGGTGATTTATGGGTAACAAGATTTTTTTTGGTTATATTCAGTAGTACCCAGATGTCTGCTGTGATTAATTATAGTACAAAGTGATATGGTCGGTTGCAATAGGTGCTAGATAAAAACCAACCATTTTCCTCATGTCGATACAATGAATAGGACTTATTTTTCTACATTGCTGGAATATTACATTTCATTTTAGAGTCATTTATCTTATCAGTTTGAGTTGCTGTATATGTTAATCCAGACTACATATTATATGTAAATAAACAACATAAATCATACCTAACCAGAATAATGTATTATACTCTCTGTATATAACATGCAAATCCATGAGGTGTGGCTGCTCTGCTTTCCTTAGTTATGCAGTAGGCTGACGCTAATGTAATCCAGCCGTTCTTGTTTTATAATTTAGCGAGTTGGGCCATCAGGGATGAGTGAAAATACAACACACACACACGCACACCTATAACATGGGTTTAATGTTATGAAAAATTATAAGTTACTTGCTTTTCAAGACAACAGTGTCAGTATGGACTTGCTGTCAGTGATACAGAGGCAGTCACAGGTCATAGTGATGTGATGCTGATTTAAAATCGATGGATCTGAATTCATTTTCGGTTGTCAGATACAAAGAAAAGTTTATTTAAAAGCTCAAAAAAGCCTCAAACTGTTCCAGTGTAACACTAAAACTTCAGCAACGATATAGTGCAGTCAGAAAGTGTTTGTTGTTTCAGCTCTGTACTGGAAAATATTGACTTTGAAATGAAAATTTTACAACTTTTAGTCCCAGGAACTTTTTTTCAAAGAAAACTAAAGGGTTCATTGAATTGTTGCCTGTGTTTCAGTGTTTCTAAACCCGCAAGGTTTATCAAAAATTTGTGCTTCTCTTAGTCCTTTTGGTGCACAATTTCAAGACATCTATTTTTGTTGTTCCATCTTTATACTTCCTGGTACGTGTTCCTCTCTTGAAACTCCAAGTTACTGTGTTGAAGCACAATGAACAAAAAAAAAATGTGTTTGCAGTTGCAGATCAATAAAGTATATAGCTGATATAAAATGTTGCAAACACTTCAGAGCACAATCAGAAATCTTCAGTAATGCAAACCCCACCCATAAAGTTCTAGTTCTTTTGCTAAGTACTATGTCCCAGAAAGAGACATTTTGTGGGGTAAAATTATTTCCCCAGAACTTAATTTAAAACCTGGTTCCTGTGTGAAAAGACAGCGAGTTCCTCCAAAAGGTTCTTGCTCCTGTAATGAGGTGACAGTGCTCTGACTTTCAGGTTTTAGCAGCATTTAAGGGTTTTTACATCCATTCTTGGTGAGAAAGTGTAAGATTAAGATACAGAAAATTGCAGCAGGAGGTGATTCTGAACAGGAAAAGCACAAAGTCAGTCACTTCACCTCAAAATTTCCTCCAGAATACCAGACTGAAGTTTAAAAAGGCGCCTAAAACCAGCAAAAGTGACAGCTGTAGTAGAGGCCTGGCAGGATGGGCAACATTGACTGGATTTGCAACCAAATACCGAAAAAGACAACTTCATTTGGAAGCTACATCGCTGCATTTTCCATCCTGTTATTTTTGTGTGGATTTAAAGAACCTTAAATTATAGCTGAGAATGAGAACTTTAATACCACAGTCTGTTTCATTTCGAATCTCTCGGGTAAAGAGGCAACACACAGCAAATCTGTTTACACTTTATATCACTCTCAGTACAGATATTGTGTTCTCTGTTAGTTTTTCTGGTCTGAACTAAAAGAAAGTTTCACACTTTTTTTGTTGTTGGATCAAATACAGTAAAGTACAGTTCAGTAGATTCAGACAGACATGTCACAAAGAGTAGAGTTTCTATGTATTAAGCTCTTCCTACTGATTTTAAATACAGGAGGAAAGAGCCGGATCTGAGCATCAGGCCAGACATCAGTTGGCCTCTGGTTGATATTTGTTTTCTTAAGCTTTCTGATTGCGGCATGCTGATGTAAGACGTCCATATTTTTCCTCTTTTACCCATAAAATCTATGTTATCAGTCAATAATGCTCCTATTATTTGGCCTAATAATCCAATAAGTAAACAGCTTGAATATATACTGGTGCAAACATGATTCATGTGAAATGTCAAAGTATCTGATTGTTAAAAAAATTTGTTGCATAGGATCTTTTTTTTTTTTCCTTTTTGTAAAGTTATTTTCGACATCTGCCGTTGTTAGTCTTGTGCTGTTCATATTCAGCCCAGCTCAAGGGAGAAAAAAACAGGCATTTTGCAGGTATTTGGAATCTTGTTTGTTTCACTCTGCCTGCATTTTTACACACATGTTGGGTCTGTTTACTTTGAAATGACTCAACAACAAGGTCGATCAGTTGCATAAAACCTGAGAGCACAGATTTCTCATAAATCGTGAAAAAATGTTTTTTGAACAGACGCAGAGGGGAAATGAATACCAAGACACCTGGTGGCCTTCTAGAGTAGACTACAGCTGTTTTTGCACAATGTATAAAGTTAACAAAAAGAGACACAGATGAGAAAGTATTTGAAAAAGAAAAAAATATATATTAATAACCACCTTACATGCACAACACAGCCAGAAAAAATGTGTCTGTCATGACAGAGAAAGGCTGGAGGTGGTGCTGGGTAGTTTTCACCTTCAGAGCTTATGATCTTCAGGTTTTGGAGCCTGAAAAAGAACAACAGATAATGTAAATCTTATTGATAAATGACTGGATTCTTTTATTTTTAAAGTCAAATGTGATGTATGAAAAGGAAGGGAGACTGAACGGATGTTGAGTTTGTTCGTTTATGTTGTTTTTTTGAGTGCCTGGTTACAGTCTGTGATATTCTTTTCTAAAAGTTTTAGTCATGCCCTGCTAGTGAAACCTGTGTACATGACCGCAGGACCTCTTATTTGTCCTCCTGCCTTTGACGAGCCTGTGGACCACAAAGGAAAAATCACATTATTCTGATACACCATGGTAGATCTGGCACATACTGTTCAAAACAAAAAAAGGGCAATGATGTGTTTTGATTATTGTTGTTCTGACACCTAAAAAGAAAAAAATGGTTCTGAAATATTGTGAGCATGTTGGTATACAAAAACTTATAACAGATTTAACTTAGTCTGTTGTTGTGAAAAAGATTGTCGAAAAACTGATATTTAACAGAAAAAAAGAAAACTTGCAAAAAAAAAAAGACAAAAAAAGATAAGCACAAATGTGTTGATAGTGTCTGCTGTTCCTCCACAGGTGTATAACATTGTCAAATAAAGAGTCAACTCTGCAGTGTGACCGAGCTCCTGCAAAACAGAGTGATTCTCACCATAGGCATGATCATAGTTCATGGAAATATTGTTTCACCGTAAATCATTCAGAATATAATCATTTAGTATTTTGGTAATCAAGAAATTATATAAAAACCTGTCCAACAAAGTTTTTCTGATCTCAATATTATACAATATTTATGTCCAGAAGTTAATCTGAATGTTTTTTTTGTCAGAAACCAAACATCCATGGTGGGAGTTGCCCTGTATTCCAGGTGTTACTACTGTATGTCTGCCTTTAGAGACAGTACAATTCATCTAAGAGTCTTTAGATACAAAGCATATAGTAATTTTGAAAATGTATGACCACAAAACAATAAACAAGACCTTCTGTACAGCGACTTTGACTTGTATTTATTCCCAGAGTGTATTTACATGACTTTATGCACACTAATGCACTTCTCATTTTATACTAACACATGACACAAAATGACAAATATTCAAGGTGTCTGACGTTTTGTTTACATTTGCATTGGCCTTGCAGCCTTTTAAAAAAAATAAATAAATTGCCACAGATTAATAGCCAGTCCAATGTTTATTCTTGTTCAGCCTCTTCCACACTCTTTTTCTCCTCTCCGTCATTCTCTTCTGTCTCACTGCTTTTGTCCTGATGTATGTTGAGGTTTGCTCTGGCCTGGTTGCCGGCTCGTCTGGCTCAGGTTCTGGTGCCTTTTTTTTCCTGGCACTGCTCCCCTCCACCATTCTCCACCCTGTACATGAAAACCTCCTCCTCCATGATATTGATGTAAACACTAACATATCTTAATACTATGAGCAGAAGCAGTCTCACAGTAAAGCCAACCAGCATCACGGCTAAAAGAGCTAACCAGCAGCTACAGTAAAGCTCTCTCTCCATCTGGAAACTCTGTAAATCAAGAGAGCTGAAACAGCAGCAGGAGGAGGCAAATGCAGAAAACATTTTCTTCATAAAATATGACTGAAATTCGTTGCTCCTCTCCTACCTTGTTGAAACACTCTTAGATAATTCAAAATAACCATATTTACAGAATAAACAGTGAAGGTGATGATCAAACAAACGGATTGTCTTTGTGCTGTTTTAAATTGAGTATATGTCATAAAGAAAAAGCAAACTATAAAATTCTGTTTTGTTTACTACAGCATCCTTTAGGTCAGATCCCACGTGAAACTCATAGCCCCGTTTAATATGTTACATGACATGTATATCATTGATACTGAGTTTGCTGTTTGTCTTTTGTTGCAGATTATGACAGAGCTTGGACTCACAATCAAACCAAACAAAACTTAACTGAAAAAAAGTCCTGACAGGCAACAAGCTGACAGGAAGAAATACCAAACAAACAGAAGGCTGACAGGGAAAAACTTAAAAGACTCGAGATACGGCAAGAACAGGTAATCAGAGAGAAACCAACAGCTAAAGTGCTAAAGCAAGTTGGACAATCTGACAAACAGCTGGGGTAAACTTGCTCACTTTATGTACTGAGAGGCAGGCAAGTGCTTGAATCAGGTAATCAACAACAAGCAGAAAGCCTGTCAATGACTGTCTGCTAACTAGGAACATATGGCGCGATAATAAAGCAAACATTTAGTAAAAGCTGCCTCCTTTATTTTATATGTTCTTCCCACTGCAGAACAGCCTGCTAGCATCAAACTTAAACATCAAGCTGTTTGGTTTTGCTAAACAGGAAACCTATAAGACACTGTACAAGATACAGAATGAATGAAAGCAAAAATGGGCCCTTTGGGTTTTGGGATGGTGGTTGTGGGACAATAACTACAGTCAGTGATTTTATCAAAATGATAGACCAACAAAAGAAATTGACTCAAACCAAAAGAAATCAAAAGTTGGGAGTCACTGGAAAGGAGGGAGTCATAAAATGAATTTGAATGAAGGCTGGCTGAGAAAGGAGAGAGGAACCTCCTTATCACATTTTAAAATGAAGAAAAGAAACACTTCTGACACACACACTCTCACACATACACTTCTGAGACTAACACTCCACCAAAACCCACAACCAAACACAAAACACAGACAGCCAACTAATGATGTTGACTCTCTGGAGACACACAACAAACCGAGCAAAGAAACACCACCCTCCTTTATGTAACCTCTCAGTCAGGCTGATTGCCATCAGCTGAGGAAGGACATCACAGGTGCACCTAATAACTCCTGATGTGTGAGGATGAGCGAAGCCCGTAACCCACAACTTAATATCCCTCTGACTTTAAAAAATAAATTTAGTCTGTACACTGATAGCTTAAAATAATTATAATTAAATCATTTTCCAGTGTAAAAACACTACATATTCAGAATACAGAGGCCTAGTCTCACTGATAGTAAGTCTATGAAGGCTCAAGGTTTTTTCCACTCTCACATCAACAATGCAACAAGACTTTTTCAGCCTTTTATGTTGTGCAGTTCTGCAATGCTGCAGGAATTCAAAGGCTTCTAATGATAAATGGGGAAGCAAGAAATCATAAAAATATTGTACACAGTGGAGGAGCTGGCAGGAGAAGGTACACAGAGGAGGTGAAGTATGCAGCAGAAAGCACTCTAAGTTGTCAAAATGTAAAAACGAAGGTCTGATTATGTGAACTCATAACGAAAGTTGGAAATAGACCAAACACTTTCAACTGTAACTCATGCACTTTCCTGGCCAGAGTCTCTACACAAATAATTATCTTAAAATCTACTGTCCAAATCTCTGTAAAGCCACCTTTTCCACTTTAGGCTCCATCAATAATCATATCAATAACATCTATTAAAGTCTATTAGGGTTCGGTTCTCAGGATGGAAACATGGACTGAGCCAAAGACTAATTAGACATTGGAGATGAAAATAGATCAGGACTCACAATGTCATTTTTCTTTTCAGTGAATGATACAGACACACTGTCGGAAAAAAATCCACACTGTGCATAAAACTCTCGTCTTCTACCTACTTTGAGTCATCTGACAAAACTTGAAGACAATTAAATCATCTATTTAGCGGCGGCATATGGAGAGAAATCTGCTATTTCTGTCAGACTGGCTCATCCCCTGACAATACAGTTAATTATACTGATTTCAAAGTCCCAATCAGGAAGATAAAGTCTGCGAGTTGTGAGGGGAGAATGCATGTTTCATGTCTCTCTTTGTGGCTGCCAGCTCTCCATGGAAGGGAAGAGGAGGGAGAGTATGCATGACAGGCTTAAAATAGCAATAGTGGGATTGGCTATCTTCTCAAGATCAGGCGATGGAGGCTACATGCAGCGCTTAAAGCTGGCCTGAGCAAATGATAGAGAAAGTAAAGCACAAAATAAATGGCATGGGTGGATGAGAGTGTGGACAGAAGTGTAAGGGAGAGGTGATGAAGAGTGCTGAAGAGGTAAAAGGTATCGAATTTGGATGTGAGGTGAGAAAGAAGAGGGAAATAAGGCAGAGGGAATTAGTGGAGGGAAAGGAGAGGAAGGTTAGTGGCTGGAAAAGATGGATTAGAAGTGGGTCAGGTCGATGGAAGTGAGGATGATAAGGGAGAAACAGTATAGGTAAACGACAGGAGATAAGTCACAGAAATCATGGATAAAACAAGACACTTTGTAGGCGGAGGAGGTGCATAAAGCACAGGAAGGTGCATAAACAGCCGGAGTAGCAGTGGAAAATATAAAGCAAAAAAAACACAGCGAGAGAGGCGCAGAAGAGGAAATAAAAGATTAAGAGCCGGGTGAAAAAAAAAACAGGAGGAAGTGCTGGGAGCCTGTGTTGGCTGTCAGCATCCATCTCCAAGATAAGAGCTCCAGCTACATGATCTGTTTTCGAGCATTACAGATGAAAGCGAACGCTCCTGCACTGCAATCAGATCAGCCGTGTGTATCGCCATTGTTGGCACTAGCCGGGATGATTTCCTCAGCAACACAGCTGAATGATGCACACTGCCAGGCATTGTGGAGCAAACAATGGTACAAGCCTTTGTGCACAATAAGCTGATCCAGCTTCAGCTGTGTCCTGGAGCCACTATTGCATTGACAAGATTAGTAAAAGGACAGTTAATGCTTTATCTCCTTTTTTCTCTGGGAACTGAACCAAGCCAAACATTTCTTGAGATCCTGCTGTGCAGCGAAAGTCATACAATGGATACAGAAAGCTTGTTAATACAATACCACAGACGTGTCAGTTAAGGGGCTACAAGGGGAAAGATAACACAGGAAGCTTTGTGAGATTTCAGAGCTGCTGAGCCATTTATTTATTTTTTCCAGTGTTTGACATCAGAGAGAGTTGAACCTCTGACCTCTGCGGCCCGTCTGCATCTTTTAAATGTTCATTCATAAGGTTCAACTCAAATTCAGCCGCAAGTAATTTACCCACTCAAGTATAAATATCTGCTCTGTAAATCAAACATTGAGCTTTGAGGAAATAAACAGCATCCAAAAGTGAGAAATTTACATTTAAAATTAGGTGATGGTCTTGAGGGGTTTATCCTGATATAATCAATTTTCAGCATCAAAAAAAGAGTACTTCAGACTTTTAGTTCCCCAACAATTATGATTTCTTTCTGACTTTCTGACCTTGCATCTTTTGATGAGGAGGCGTCCATTTTATTTGTACTTTGTGTTTCATTAACTTGCAGAAAAGATGTATATTTATCACAAGCAGACCAGTGGTG
>JAPZDY010000006.1:15583358-15612043 GCA_029783645.1 Ctenochaetus hawaiiensis | reverse complement strand
AATGTAACATGATACAGGTTTTCAAAAATCTGACGGATAATAAATGCAACTTTTACAAAGAAAGCAAATGCACTTAATAGGTGTGTTAGGCTTTAACTCACAATGATTTGATTAAATTAAAAATGAATATATATATGAAAGTTTGTTACAGGTAAACTCCACAAGAAACCTTCAACATGCCTTTTCATTTTTCATGTTAAGGTAATTATTGTATAATTCATCATCGCCTGTCTTCTGCCTTTTCCCAACGCTGGTGACACTGTTATTGATTTGAGAAAAATTAGAAACAGAACTGATTTAAAAACTATTGTGTTAATATTTTTATCTATTTTTTAGTCTTCATTAACCTCAGAATGTACAGTATGGCCAGTGTTTGTAGCTTGACATAGTGATAATTTTAGACAGCAATTTTGTGTGTGTTTTTTAATCTGCCAGTTTTTTCCCTCCGCTCTTTCTACCACTAGTGTCCTATGGAGACATATCTCTGAGGAACACATGGCAACACAAAGAGGAACACAGAAGTGAGCAGAAAAGACTGATAACAGCGACACATGACAGTTTGCCAACAGAGCTCCTGTTGCTGCTCTGCCATGTGGAGATTTCATGTTTTTTGACCACTTGCACATCTTTGAATTACAAAGAGCTGTCTGTACATTGAAGCTAAGGTGGAAACTTTTCATGTTACAGGAGGCAAATAAATTGTAGGGCTAAATATAAGTTTGTTTGTACAACACATGACATAAAAGACAAATTAAAGTACTATATCAATAAAAAAAGAAGAATAACAGCACAACACCACAAAACAATAATAATAATAAAGAAAAATTGACATTCTGTTTTGGTAACATAGTTAAAGAATGAATACAAATGATTTTTCATTTTCCATTTATGAAATGATTTATTATTGAAATGCAAATTGATTTAATCAAATTACTAATTATGGCAATGATATACCTAGAAGATTAGCGCTCTTCAGACTATATAATGTGTCAGATGTGAAATCATAAGTAATTTTAAAAGAATAGTTGTTTATTTTCAAAGTCTCACAAGCTTTAATTTAAAGCATTACTTCAGTGATGAGATTAATGCTGGTGTCGCACCAACATGGCCGATCGTTTGCACCAATATAAATGATTTACCTGTGAACTGCCAGGGCTTCTAATGTTCCTCGTAGCTGATTTTCAAGCAATCAGGATCATTTATCACTTTAGTGCCTGCTTGTACAGTGTGTTGTCGCAAATGAACGGAGTGCAATTTCCAGTTTTATGGAGTCACAGCCTCAGTCCATTAGCCCGCTGTTGTTAAGACTGATGTGCAAATTACAGGACGAGCTGTGCTAAACACATCTGAAGTGTTGCCGTTGTGTAAATGAAAAATTTATTTTGGCCTTTGGTGGTGTGCTGAGTGTGTCGGGAGAAAGATGGAGGAGCTCTGTTGACTCTAATGTTTCTCTCTTCTCTCTTCTCATTATTTTTGTACTGGTCTAAAATTGGGTTGAACTGAGAGAAAAATAAGTCAAACTTAAAACTTTTTTTTAAGGATAAGAATTAAATTTGATATAGGAATCAATAAAAGAAGAGGGACTGTGATGAATTCTCCAGTGGGTACTCGTCTTTTGATCTTTTTTTTGTTAATTTTTTTTTTTTTGTGCCAACATTCAATTTCAAAAAATCTCTGATCTTATGATGAACTGAAATAAGACCCGATAAGATACTCTTAGCTTCGGTTGCTGAGTGAATAATAAGACTAAAACATAATTCTTTGTCAGCTGTGTAATATTTGTATTCAGGTTTTGTTTTGTTGTTTTAAAACTTTCTTAAATTTGAGATGATATTGATCGACAAGTTTTAGTTTCACTTTCCTGTTTAAAATTACAATTAAGTTACTTATTACGCTGAATTGCTGGTTGCGAGCTGCAGCAGAGAGTGTACAGGTTGCACAACTTCTAACTAACAATACAAACTTCCTAATTAGTAAAGCCTATGCAAATGTAGACAAAATTCTTTCTTAGCCATTTTATAGTTGATGGTGTATTACACTTTGATTCATCCCGATGGCTTTGTTGAAGGCATTTCTGCAAAGCAACAGAAGGTTTTAAGATGAAAAACCATTGGCATTTTATATAACAACTGCTATTTAATTACACTGTGTCTAACTAAGTGTACCTGAATACACTTTTATTCCTTTGTAATGTATTTCTGTAACTGTTAAATGTAACTAGTTTCTCTTCAACTCTGAGTTTTAAACTAGAGACAGTGTGAAGTCAAAAATAAAATCGCTGTGAAAACACATGTCATTTCTGAGTCACACTTCAATCTATTGTCTATTTTTATCTCCCTGTTAACCTGCTAATATTTTTAGATAAGTTGACTCATAATACTTGGCTGCATCTGCTGTCAACAGCTTGTGTGTCTTTGCTCCTGATGCCAGATCAACACAGCAAATCAGCTCATGACAGCTCAATCAGGAAAACGTGTCATTAGCGCTGTTTGAAGGCCTTGGATATTGGACCTCGCTGTTAATCCGCAGAATGTTCTCCAGAAGCGTCTTTTATTCTGTCCCAAGACAGAACGCCAAATTTCACAAGCGCCAGAATGAAATTCATAAAGTGAAAAATCAGCCGCCATTTCTGCAGTGCTTCTGGCGGTTGGCTGTAAGTGCATATTTGCAGTATTTGCTGTATTTCCAGCACCTCATTAGGTCAAAAAATAAAAAAAAATCCCAAAAAGCAGTTAAAAAAAGACACACACACATGCACACAAACATATTATAAGTTAATCCGCACACATTTAATCAGCATTTTCACATACACAATGAAGGGGGGTAGCACAAAGTGTGACACATTAATATTGCACCATGCTGTAATATTTAATGTGTTAATTAAAGTGCCCTGTGGGAATAGAATCCAACATGCTTCAGTGACTTGTTGCAAAATCACCTTTAAATCTTTTAAGTCAGAAAGGTCCATGCAAACTTGTGTTCGTGTGTGTAACCATAGCTGTGTATGTGCATTACTGTATGATGAATTTAGTGTTAGTTTTACACATTGTGATCAGGCCCTGTTAGCTACGCTACAAGGCTGTGACTATTTATGTAGCACTCTGTCGGATTAATAGAGGATGCTCATTAATACAAGCACTGTAATTAATTGTGCTATGCATGAAAAGGCTGGAAAACAAATACAGTATCATGCAGATAAGTTTCGTCTTGTCATGCATAATAAACCATTTTAGATCTGTTCTGTCAAAAGATCCACATTTTTCCAGGTTTATCTTCAGTCTGAGCTGTATGTTTTCTTTAATTTCACTCTTATATTCCTCTCAATGCTGCTCTTCAGGGAGTCATCTGCAATTACAGCCACTCCAAGAAAACACACACGCACACACACAAACATAATTAAAAATATATCACATAAGAAATAAACGCATGCATAATCTGTCCAGTTGAATTCCCATGGGTGTGCATTTGAATTTCTGCTGTGTGATTTGTGGCCTTGTAGACCTGTGCAGCTGACAGAGAGTGGTTTCTTTAAATTACGGCACATCTGGCTTCATTTAGAGGCTCAGGTTGCAGGTTAACAACAGCAGGACCACGTGCATTAACACTAACAGTAAGCAGGGGTGACCTGGTTGCACTACAATACTGTTTTTTTTTAAGTAACAGCACAACACAGACTACTGATGCCAAAACAATATATTTCAGAGAACAGATACAGAAACCGGAGACTTGTGAAAAAAAAGTACATCACATGGGGAAGAATGCAATTTATTTTTTTGACACATCAGAGGAAAAGTAGCAAAATGTAAAGATGAATACAAGCAAAAAAAGAAACTCCTTGTGGATCATTACTCCCCAAAAATAAGAAAATGTTGCACGAAATGAAAAACTGACTGTTGTGTTATTTTCAGAACCTCAGCTGAAGTACAGGAACAATCCAACTAACTGCACCAGATAGCAGCACTACATTATAGACCAAAGGATCACTAAGCCATTAGAAATCATTTCCTGAGGGAATCACGATAATTGTTTTGGGGGCCAAATCTCATGTCACCCTGGTCAGGAGTTGTCAAGGAAACTGGTTCTGCACCGGGGTGTCGGACAGACGAGCAGACTGACCGAACAACACTGCCATTCGCACTGCAGGTAGGCTGCTGCTGGAAGGGCGAATATGCATCTGTCATTTATAAAATTAAGTGTTTACATTTGGTTCGAATTCAATTTCAAAGTTCCAGTGTTTCAGTATACTTAGACACCAATAATTGCTTGACCCATTACTCATATTGCCCAATAGTGGACTGGCATAGTCACATTGCACAGCTCCTAATTATAGAAAATGCACAAAAAGCCTCAAAACTTTAAAATAGACTACTAATCCCTTTTCCCCGGGCAGAGTGACAGCAGCACTAAATTTAAGCCTGGCCATTGATTACAAAGTGTGAAACCTAAAAGCGAACATGTGAGGCAGCAGAGAGTTTGACTAGAGAGATCTGGAAACAGCCCGTTCTCCATACGGATACCTGTTAACCGCTGCCAGGGAGGCCACCAGCGATTTGAATGGTTGAGAAGACCGGAGCCTGCCAACATGGCAGTCCAGTTATTATGGTGTATGAAGCCTGAAATCTGACTGTGGTACTGTGGAGAGCACAAGTGGCCCTTTGTCAGGTTGGCAAGGTGAGTGCTGTTGAGAATAAGAGACCCTAACTCCCCAAGCATCAAGGCAGGGTCAGCAGCTCAGGGCAGACAGGTGCGAGCAGACAAATGAGTTACTTCTTCATGCGTAGAGCTCATTAGTCAAGTTGGGTCCCTTACCTGTAATACAGCAGCGTGAAATCCAAAATTCATGTCAGCTCAAATCCTTACAAATTGCATTCACAGCACGAGAGTGTGTATTCATACATAAAGATTCAAAATCTTAGCATCAAGATTTAAAAGGTACCAGACGGGACCATGATATTGAATTTTTTTTGGGGGGGATTCTGCATCACTCTTTTTAGGTGAATACACATGAAGTTGCTTCACTTAGTATTAAACATTCAAGAGAAGTGCTTGTATTCTGCACACATAAAATACTGTTGCTGATACTAAAACTTGAAGAGAAGTAATGTAACATGTATTTTACAACTGGGTTCCTGAGGACCTGATGTATGTAGGAATGTTTAAAATTATGTCTTCTCTTGGTCTTAGTAAACTTAAAATGTTTTGAATGTTCTATATGTATAAAGAAATCCATCCATATATATATATTTACAAGCCGTCTGCTGATCTTTTGCATCTCCTCAAAAGCAATAACAGAATATAAATGGAAAACTCTTTTGATTCAGTCCTGTTTTTTTTATTTCATTGAAAGTCAATATTAACCCAGTAAATGGAATACAAAGTCTTGCAGCCCTCCAGGCTTCCATAATAACATGAGATAAGCCTTTATTGATCCCCAAAGGGGGAAATGCAGGTGTTGTAGCAGCATAAGGACAGAAATGAGCAGATAAATAGATTAAGTAAAAAATAAATAAGAGTTATTTTAAATAAAAAAAAAAGAGTGAAAATAATGAGCTTATGTAAACTGTAGCTGGAGGGAATATGGTGTTTGCATTCAAAAAGAACACTTATAAATATTTGCAAAAGTTGTCGCTGTAATGTTTTCTGAAATGGACTGGAGATCAAGGACGAAGTTGGGTAAAGATTACTGGGAGATGGCAGTCAAATCCTTTCAGTACCAAGAGGGTGTAACCAAGCGAGAAAGCAATAGCAAAACAGCAAAAAAATCATTTCCCATGCCATAATCTGACTGTCAAATAACCCATAAAATTGCAGGGCCATCCAGACTCTGGGACAACTGGAACTGAAAATGAAAAGAGGTTTTGGCACTTAGAGAGTCGTCGTTTGGAAATAGAAATTGTTTGAGTTGTTTAAGTTTTACGCCGTTTGACAGAAAAGGAAATGAAACAAAATGCTAAAGTGTTTTCTGTCATTTTGTAATTACAGACCAAGACGGAACCTCATTTTTTTTTCACATGACAAAATTCTGACATTGTGTCATTGTGTTTTGATTTTAAAAATAGATAAGACTGGACCGCCACAGTTCAGCACTCAGATTCAACAATTACATTCATTTCATTTGATGATTACGCCGTGGAAGCTGGCAAGAAATAAAAAAAGGAAGCTTTTTATTTTAGCAATGCAACCCCAGGCTCTTCCAATGTGTGATGCTTTCTTGCTGCCACTGGGTGACAAATAAGACATAATAACTCTAACTATTAGGAGTCTGTGGCAGAGCTCTCTCGCTTTCATCCGTCCATTTAAATTGGCTCAGTCATTATAGGAATGAGATGTACCGGATGCATCTGCTCCAAATCCGGCCAATCACATTAAATGTAGGCTATCCTCTGATTAGGTCTGCACCCTAAAGAGACAGGAACGTATGAGAAAGGCATTTCTGTTGACGGGACTCTGACTCCATTTCAAGCCGTCACTGAGGAAGTTCCAATCTTTCTGCAAATCTACTTCTTTTAACCATTGTTAGAGACTAATGCACCATGCCACATGGAGAGAATGCCCTCACTTAGCTCAGCTCTCTATAAATAGCCCTCCACTTAATCTATCCAAGATTTCATAGATTTATTGCAGATAGAACAGCAAAAGGCACAAACGAAGTGCACACATTCACTTAAAGGGACTGTGTGCAATTTAATGCTGGAGTCCTCTCACTTAAAGATGCTCGAAGGTAAATGTAATTTTGGTATATAATCATTTTTACAACCTTCTTGGATCAAATTTTCTTTGAACATTACTTGGTGCCATTAGGATTTTACTCACTGAAATATTTGCAGACATCCAGTAGCACAGTGGCATCGTTACAACAAAGTTCAAGATAGCAAAAAAAGAGAGCAGTCGGATGGTTAGCCAACAGCTGAATCACTGTAATGGTTAGTTAAACTAAAAGTAAGTGCACTGAAATTGTCCTCAATGCCAGAGGGAAAACTGAGTGTGCACAAGCACAGTGAGTATGAAAGTTAAACTGGAGAGTCTGTCTCTAAAATGTGTTGGATGTTTAAAATGAGCCTTCAGGAACTGTGCCGGGTTGTGAGGGGAGTTTAAGTGTAGTAGCAACAGTAAAAAATTGCAGAGCAACTTCAGTCAGTAAATATAAGATCAGATTCAACTTTATTTTTATTGCGTGGAGTAAAAAGCACGGAGACTAAATGCAGCTTGACATCTTATCGGAAGTGCAAAACGTAGAGCAGCTTGTAGCAGGTGTAGCAGGTGGGAACACCGTGGATAGAAACCAGCCTTTATCCAATATCCAATATCTGTGTGTTTTTGTTTTAAGAGTCCCTGTTGCTGTATTTTGGGCTTAGCACCACCCAGGACGATTATGATTAGTTCAAAGAAATACAGAGAAGTCAAAGTGCTTTTTATAGAATAATAATAAGCGGAGCCAGACCTTTCTGCAGCACTGACACATTGCTGTGGAGACAGGGTTGTTTATGCAAGACTGTAATGTTTGTTTTAAACAACATTTACCACAGCTTGCTCCTAATAACTACCTTTCTGTAATGAGGCAGAGTGGGGGAGGCAGATCTGTCTGTCTGTCTGCACAAAGGCCATTTTTTTATCATTAGCACACATGTAGTTGGTTCTTACACTGTGTTATATGATCAGCTTACATTATGGACAAAAGTGTGTATTTAGTGAGTTGCCATGACTGCTGAGGTCATCACATGTTATCAAGTCTAAAAAGAATAACAGTAAAGGTCATATCAAGTGTCAGACCAGACCTTCCCCACAACTGCGGCTATTTCAGTTCATATCAGTAAATATTGATGTGTCTTACTAAAACTATTTTAACCAGAACTTTGGCTGCAAAGGGGAAACTATAATACCCCTCTTATTAGCCCTCTTAAATGGTCAGAAGATTAGAAAACATTTCAAACAGACTGATACAAAAAGAAGGACTGTCTTGGTGGCTTTTTTTTTTTGCTTTCCACAACTGAAGTTAGTCTTCTCAAGCAGCAACAGCAGAAATAATTTTCATAATTGCAGGAGTAATGTTCCGCATTTCCCGTAACCATGACTCTGAATTTTTTATTGGCGTTAATTTTGTTGCATAAGCCTGTATACACTGTTTACAAAATGTCTGCATAAGTCTACACATTTAAAGCTTAGTGTGTAAGCTGATTAGGTTTAATCATGCATTAGCTGCAAGCCCAAGGCACTTTTGCTGATTTATAGCCTAATTTATTTGAAATATATTTTGTATTTATGCCTAAATTGAAGTTGGGCTGTGATGTTGACCTTTTTACATCTACTTTTTTGTTCCCATGTGGAATACCAAAATAGAAAAGCTTGTAACAGAAGAACAGTGAGGCTAGAACAATCCAAACATTAAAATTTTTAGAAGCAGTGATCAGCCACTGTGGAAGCAGTGAATCAAAGGTGATCTGATGGACAAGAAGAGGTTAAGCACTTGTGGGCAGGTAGTGAATTGTTACACTTTTCAGCTCATGTAATATTAAAACCTCAATATTTTGCCTCGCCTCTAATGTAACATTTGTTTGGTGTGTCTTTTTTTACATACAACATCACTGAAGACTGTTTTAAATGCACAGCCCAGACATTCATGAGCAGAAACATCGAGCCAATTGTTTCTGTAATAATGACTTGCAGTTTTTACCAAAGATTTCTGATTTTCCAGATCCCCATTTGTTCTCGTACGTGCCACGGGAAAGTAGGACATATTTTTTGCTTTGTTGTACAGAAAATGGAACACAAAAAGATGAACGGTGGAGTGTATGGCATTTGGCAGTGGGTGACAAATACATTATTGCTTTGAGCACAGCAGCAAACAATCCAAGTGCTGCTTTGGAGAGTGAGCTGTCACAGTCCCCGCGCCCAGACGGTATCACACCATAAATATCAATAAAAGAGAGAAAGTGAGATGTCCTGAGGGACACAGCAGTGAGGTACATGAATTAGAAATGTCACCAATAAGTTTGGAGAAAAAGGCAGCAGGTCTACAGCATGTTTCTTACTTTATTTCTGCACAAAACAAATTTTACCTTGAGGCAGAAAGCATCAAATGATAACAAACTATGGACTCAGTCAGCTGTAATAAGGACAACTGGATAAACATTTATCACTGGCCAATATAAAGGGAAAGGAAATTGATGTCTTTTAATTCTATAGAAAACAATCATAAAATAAAATTAAAAAATACCAGATGTCTCAAACTAGAGCATTCCTGTATTAACATTATGGAAAAAAAATGATTTAGGGCTGCAGCAATTGATTATTTAAACATTTTTTGAGAATAATCATTACATCAATTAAATGTAGTGTGTAGTGAGATGTAAAATGAGGAATTGTGATGCAGTTGGAAGCTCAACTTAAAGCTATTGAATAGATTTTGTATTGATATGTAAAATAAGTGCATGCATGAAAAATCTGAGGTTTTTCCACAGCAAGAAAACATTCTAGATTTGTGGCAATTACAAATTTTACAATAACCCATAATGTATTTTTTTACAAGTGTTTGCTAATTAGATAACTTTAAATGGGGCTTCAATAATGCTTAGAAGAAAACTGACCTACAAATGTGAGTAGAAACTCGGGCACATATGAGTGATGGCTTGACAGCACTGGTAAAATCAAATTGTATTTTAAAAGTGCTGTTACTTAGAGCTTTGCTCAAAGTGAATGTTAAATCAGAAATCCAATGTTCTTTGCAACTGTATAAAGTTTTAAATATCAGTTTTTGCTTTTGGAGGATTTTTTAATCAAAATACAACGCCCAACTTCACAATTTTTGGTTTGGCATATGAAGTAAATTACTCTGATTGACTCAAGCTTTAATTAAATGCTTGTTTCCAGTGTTTTCCACATCTGAAATAGGAAAAAAATACATCTGTACTCTGAGATATAAGAAACATTTTAACTTGAAGGCCATATCAAGTATGAAACTGTGTTATTTCCTTTGAGGAACAGATTAAGAGGCGTATGAACCTGACCAAGCAAGACAAATGCATTAATGAAGGCTACCTCGAAGCCTTTTGTCCTTTTCTGGTGACTTCACCTCTGAGACTCATAACTGAGATAGAAAAAAACAAATCAGAAACTAAACTCTCACTTGTTGTGCTGTTGAGCTGAGGAGAGACGTGTTCTCATTTTTCACTCGTCCTGGTGTAGCTCTCCATGAGTTACAAAAAGTTGGTAATAAAGAAGAAAAACCATCAAGCTAGCTGGTTGTTTGTTTGGAAATAAATTGTCTACAAGTTGGGAAGAGATGTTAAAGAGATGCCAGGCTCATTGATATGTCATTTGAAAATTAAAATTTTATTTCATTGTAACTTTGTTTACTTTTTCCAACTTGTGTTTAGCATCTGGTGCATTAGCATATAATGAAATACAAAAATACAGGCTTTTGTGATATTCTGTCCTCTGAGCTTTTCTCCTGATTTTCTCAGTGGCGGCTTATTTATTAGCTATCCACAGTAGGGAGGTTAGCCATGGACCTCCTGACCTTTGCACATCATTGTGGTGAACTCCTGTGCTTTTTTTCCCTCCCTCTGGTTAACAAGCTATTTATTAAGCTTTGTATTGTCACACAATGGAAAAGTACACCGCACACCTTCTGACCTGCAGCTCATTTTGGCTCTGTGCTCTTAAAAAGACCCTGGGATGCAAAGGGAACCATAACAAGGATTTATAAGATTTATTTGGCTCTATTGTTTCCCACCAAGGGAGACTTCCAGAAACAGCCTTCAGACCTACAGCCTGATTTTCCTTTGCGGTACCTATGCATAAATATTGCTGCAGCTGTAGTACAGTGCGGTGTTGCCCTCTAATAGACATGTTTTTCATTTGAAGATTACTCCTGCAGTGGTGTAATGTGCTGTCTGACAGCTCGATCCTTTTTTTTTTAGCCTAAGGCGATGCAATGTAAATGCTTAACCTGTGTTTCTGTTGAAGATTTTGTAGAAATTTTTTTGTTGAAATGCTCTAAAGGTGCCAAAACCAGAAAAGAACCGGTTCCATATCGGTGGAAAAAAAGCCTTATTATGTGTTGCAAGTAGTAAACTTCTTTGAGAACTTTTGACATCTGCGAATACTTGGAAATACTCTGACTGTTGAAGTATATTCATCATTGATTATAATAATCACAGGTTTAGTCTTGGATATTAAGTAAAAGGCGACACACACAATTAAAATATTGAAAACGCTTTTCTAAGTGTTTATAACCACATTGAGTACGATATCTCATTTAGTTTTGTGCTGATGTGAAGCAGCCACACTCACACTCTTCAGCTGATGTGTAGAAGCCAGTTTCTGGCACTAAGGTGTGTAATTATCTATTTTAGCTGCCCCGGATAGACGAATCAAGACAGCACCAGCACCAGCCATCTGGCTGTGAGAGAACTCAAGTCTCTGCTGGCAGAGACACAAATGTGTTTTCACCCTTCCTGTACAGACACCAACCATAAAAACCTCCACTGCTCTTGTTTTACAGATTGCACATTTGTCACGGTCACTTGGAGACTGTCTCAGTGATTTCAGGAGTTCATTTATTCCAGCTGCCAGTCAAATGGCCAGCCAGGCCTCCCCCTTTTTTTCTTTTTTTCTTTTTTTCTTTTTTTTCACCGCTCCTGGCTTGCAAGAATTTATAGAGCATCACTGTAATTTTCAGATAAAAGGCGAGTCCTTTCAAATCATTCCACTGCTGTGGTGAAGGCATTTGTTTAAGATAAGAAACACAGGACGAAACGCAGCAACAATGTGGTATTTTGTGTAAATGTCGTAGAATCATGCAGTCGTCTATGCACGTGACTGGATCATCAATGTCTTTTTATCAGGTCTTAGATAAGGGGTACGTAGGAATAAGAGTTTTCATGTTAAACTAAAAAAATGATAAAAAAACATTAATCCTTCATCGTGAATTCATCCTTTAAACTGCTTTAATATGTGTTGCTGCTTCCCTGTGAGCACAGCAAACCAATTAGAACAACACTGACCTTAATGACCCTCCAACAAAGCCAATTGCACTGAGTTTGCACATGCAGTTTATAAAGCAGGTTTTGTGTGCTAAGACAGACTACTTGATTGTAGTGACATATGCATAGGTCATAGCTATCTTTAGTTGAGACTGAAGGCCTCTTGCAGTTGTTATCTGTGTGAAACAGGGCCAGATGGGGCCTAACCTTGGCTTATTCCCCGCTGGGCATTCATCTTAGCTCTAATTAGCTGCTTTTAGAAGCTTGCTAGGCTAGTTATGTCGCTCCGGACGAAGACACCTCTGCCTCTCACACCTTGGCTGACAGTGGAGCACAGGTGGTGTTCAGAATAATAAATCTCAACCGTTTTGGAGCTGATGACACTCACTGATCAAACGGTATGTTAATGGGTGTGATTGGCATTCATTACACAGCTCTAACTGATTTACTATTTAAGTAACTAAAACCCAAGAGTATGTGTTTTTCTTCAGACATTACTTCAGTCTCACAGATTGTTGTTTTTTTAAGCGAACATATAACTCCATTCTACAGACATACAATATGATCAAATGCAATACAATGCACAACAAAAGAGCATAGAGCATCAGCATAATGTCAAATTACATTTCTCAAATTTACTCTTTACACAATATCTGTGCACAGCAACTAGGATACTGTAGAGGAATTTTTCTATATAAACTGTTTGGGTTAAGGTTATGGGAAAAAAAAGTGTACAGGGTTTGTTTTATGGGACGTCACCTCCGTCTGACACGATAAACAGCCATACATCATGCTGATCTGTACAACCCTTGCTATATGAAGGGCACACCACTTCCTCCTGTGATGTTGGTGCTGGACATAAATCATGAGGTTTGCAATAATCCAATATCAATCCATAATACTTGGGACACCAGGCTGCAATACAGCGGCCGTGCAATAACTCTTAGCTCAAAGAGTTTGGGGTTTTGTTGACATGTCAGTGAGATGCTGATTCAACTCCCTGTTTTTTTGTTTTTTTTTTGTAACTCCATCAGTGGACAGTTGTTCATAGAGATTGATTTACTGATTTCATATATGCATAAAATCAGGATCTACAAGTCGTCTTTCTTCCTACTGCAACAAAAATGACATTTTTCTGCATAACAGGCACCAGAACGTAGTGCCAAAAAGGACTCATGTTTTAGACTCGGTGTGGTTTCAGTTGCTGAGAGTCACTCGATTTACTCCACATGTGCACAAACTGGTTTAATTAGGCCACAGCTGTGGCAGTATTGATCACCATTTCTGCAGCAGATGATGGATTATAGATCTGATAGATTTTAGCCTTCAGACAGGAGAGATATGACAAGGTATTTTGTTAGTACAGAGAAATCCATATAAAATTCAAGTGGACACCCCCCCATTTTCTGTCTCATTTCTTTTATCCATCATTCCTCTTGTCTTTCTGTTGCTTGTTCTTCGTACCCATCCCTTCCTCTTAATTCCCTCTTTATTCCCTTATTTTTTCAACCTCCCACCCCTCTTTCCTTTTCTTTTCATTCTTTACTGCCCTCCTCTTCCTTCCTCTGTTTATTTCCTCCATCATGCCATACTCTGTTCTTTCTCTTTCCCACCTCTCTTAACTTATTTTTGAAACTTTTCTTTCCCACTTTGCATGAATCCACTTCAAAAATCAGATGTCTGGTTCGATGCAATTGGACTTAAACTCAGAACTGATGTCTTTTTGTTGGAGAGTGCTGTTCTTGAAATAATAAAAACTGTGTGGAGGATCACACCTGACTGTCTCTGTATGACAGGGGGTTCGCAGGAGGAGGAGAAATGATCACAGTCTTTTTTCAAAGATATATACAGTGAGACACATATGTAGAAATAATTGCAGCTCCCTGTGTATGGTGAAGGAGAGCATAGTGCAGAAAATGTCCTGGCGACAGAATTATGCAGAACAGCATGTATTCAAGTAGGGAAAAAGACGGGTGGTCAATTTATCTCTCCAGGATTCAGATGAGAACAACACAATGCTCGGCTCACAGCTCTGCTGCAAGTGGAGAAACCAGTAATTTTCTGTCATTTTGAACGCGGCTGGAATTGTGATCCATAACCTACTGTATAATAGAGGGTAAAAAATATCACTGAAATTTCATCTTTGTTAGTGCTACAGTGCTCCGGACAAACACAGAATGTGTGTGTGTGTGTCTGTACATGTGACAACGGGTAATATTATGAGTCTAAGTACTTTTTTACCCTTTTTTTAAACTTTTTCTTTCTTCTAAACTGTTTTTCGTCAAAAAAGGCCTAATTCTCTTTTGTAAATTCAGCGTATTTTTGAATTAAACCTTTTAATTTTCATATGTAAACTATAGTTTGCAGCAGGTATTGCTTAAGATGCTGTTTTGCTTGATACATAACAAGCTTCTATTGCATTTGTACCATTCGGTAAGTGTTACTGAATGTTGTCTTTACAGTAAAATGAAACTGATGCTCCAAGAGTGTCCCTAAGAAAAATGTCCTCTACGTTTCATAATGCAACCTCATTTAATCACTTTGAGAACTACAAGAGGAAATATAATGTTGTTTTAAATGCACATGAATCCTTGTCAAAACAAATGCCGACACATTGTCTCCTGACAGAGGATCTTAAATGTAAAGCAAGTTTCTTTGACAGACAAACTGCACTGACAATACTACTATATATAACTACAGATCCCACACATCTTCTGACATTTAGAAAAGGGCTTTTCATCAAAGAGCCTTTCAGTGTTATTACAGGTTGGTCCGAAGGTGAGCGAGTCCAAACCACTGAAATGTTTGTATTCTTCACTTCTGTGCAGCTGGCTTAAACCAGAGGAGCTGTGCTTAAATCTCTTTTTTTCTTCAGAGTCACAGGTCGGTCAGATGAATCATCAATGCCAGTCCAGGGTGAGTTTTGCAATTTCTTTATCATCACAAACGAGGTTAGAGAAATGGGATGAGATTTTTATTATGCCCTCGCAGGAATCTTATTTAGATTATGTTCAGTTCCTATCAATGGTGTGGGATGATAGAGACTCCTTTGAAATGATAAAAAATGATTTTACAGCAAGAGGAAAACAGACAAATTGAGACGGTCCAAACTGCAATCAGCCCATATTCTGACCTGAAAAACAGATGTGGTCCTTTCAGCTTCAGAGGAAGATCCAGACCAGAACTGACAAGGTGGCTGATAACACTTTCACAGCCTTTTACTGTAAACGCCACTACAGAACCTTTCATGCAATTTTACACCTCTCTAAAAGTGAAAGAAGATATTGAGCAAACATTCAACAGAGATAAAGATTATATCTACATGCGATGATATCCCAAGATTTTTACATTCTTGCAAACTCCTTGTATTAAGAACAAGCTCAGAAAGATTTCTCTGAGTACTTTGTCGTCTAAGTAAATCCATTAAGACTCTATGTTCTTTGTGTTCAGTGTAAATATGTACTCAAATACAAACAGACCATGCTGCTCTAATAAGATAAGAAATGATAAAGACGGCATCTCAGCTCGTTAAAACTTCAGAATCAAAAGCTGAGGCCACTGAGGGAAACAGTCTGGATCAAGAGAGGACCCTAAAAGACTCTTTGAATAATCTGTTAGATATTATTTATCAAAAATCTTATACTTGTGACTGACATAAAAGTTCACTCTTTTTGTCTTTACTTACATAGAAGTTGTTCCAATTTTAACTTTCCTCCCTTTAATGCAAAAAAGGGTTTGATCTAATGCCAGTTCACTTTTGCTCGCATCATCACTCTGCTGCTCTGACTCTGGAGTGGGTGCTGTGTCTCCCTCTTTCTCTCTGGCACAGCTAACCTCTCCCACCTTCACCCTATCATCTGCAGCCTCTCCTCCTCCTCCTCCTCCTCCTCTCTGTCCCTCCTGTCTGACATTCATTAGAATATATTTGGATTAAAAAAGAGTGTAGGAGAGGAGAGCTGCAACCAGAGCGAAATACTATTCAATTGACTGTGTGCAAAGGTTTTATTAAGACTCAGTTTAGACATTTTTTTAAACATACAGTCAATTGCAAGTTAGTTTCAAATGTTATTTACAGCTTCAAAGTACAGTTCATCTGTAGATTAAGTTGTTCAAATGGTAGTAGAAGACAAATTGACACAGACAGTTGGGGAGTTTAAACAATTTTTCGACAATGTTCAGCAAATGTGAAGTGGTTGCATTCCATCCTTGTTCAATTATACTGACAAAACCACCCCATTTAAACAGCATCTGAGTAGTTTACTGGAGGGGGCTAAAGGATTCAGGGATGGCTGGATGGGGGTCATGTTAGGTGGGATGATATTAAGTTGAGGAGAGGAATTAAAAGGGGAGGGTTGATGGCATGATGATGAATGTGGGCCGAACAATGTAATATTGTAGCTGCAGCATCGAGGAAGCTGAGAGTCAAGATTTAAATGGGGGGAGCACATCCTGATGAGCTTCAAGCTTCATTATCTCTTGTTTTTTTGGAAAGCACTGAGAGAAAATACAGACCTGTGAGGAACAGGAACCCCAGACAGCTGAGAGATCCTACGACCTTCTGGTTGTGACCTTACAGTGCAAACTCCTGGTCCTTGTGCTGCCCTAATGAACTAGAGGAGAGGAGGTGAGCAACGTTAGGAGGAGAGGGCTTTGAAAACTAAATACAGGAGTAAAGGAGGTGGTGAAATGCACCTGAGTGAGTGACTGAATTAATGAGGCACAGGTGATTGGTGCTGTGAGAAAGGGAGAAAGAGAAACGTTGTCTTGTCCCTGAACCTAAGATATAATTACTTGATTTAAATCTTGATACAAATGTGTTTATTTTTGTGGAAAGAAATGGATTCAGGTTGAAGCTTCATGTCCCTTGGTCCTCCACTGTTGCAGAAACAGTTCTTACTCCTGGTTTTATACATAAATACAGAAATATGACTGTACTCATCCAAGACTTGACAGTTACCTGCATTTCTCAGAAGTTCTTCACCAAAAACATCCTTGGAGATATTGATGCAGTAACACCATCCTCTTCACTTGTTGTAAGACTGAAAAATCGGGTGTTAGTTGTATAAATGGTGTAAAGATATTAGATGTCACACTCTGTCATGAACGATCTGTATTAATTTGACAAATATTTTGTGTTGCACAGCTGCCTACTTGGCTCTACTGCATCCATTACAGGAACACAAATGAGTGCTGATGATTTTTATATGATGCCACACACACACACACACACACACACACACACACACACACACACACATGCAGGCCAACACGCTCATAAAGGCGACATTGACAGTACCTTGAACTGCAGCAATACCCATGATCCCTCTTTCCAACCTCCTGACCGGCTTGAACTCCCAATCTACAAAAACCATGGTGATTTACATAATTACAGGAACTCATGTGACCCTGCTGAAAATGGTGTGTCACCACACTGTCAGGAGATGATTTCCATCTGAAAGACCAATAACAGGGGAAGGCAAGAGGAATAATAGCAAATTATACAAACCACTTGTAACTAATTGGATAGAAGTCACGCTGAAACAACCGTCTGCACTGATTTATTCTGGATGAAAAAGAAGAAGTTCTGGGTAATGGAGGACATGCAGGAGTATCATCATGATGACTGCCTACAATAAAGGATTCTAGTTTTCAGATAAATGTGAGTTACATGAAAAGAAAATGCTTGAATTTTTTTTTTTTTTTTCACACAAGTGACCTGTTGCAGTTGTACCAACAAAGACTGTCCTCAATGCACAGGTTTTTCATTGCCAAAATCACTTTCTACTCAGCATAGGTGGCCCTGTTGTGTCTATTGTGTTCAATTTTCTGCTATAGTTGTACTTTCTGTTAACGGCTCCATTTTCTATATTCATTAAAATATGCTAGTATGGTTCTTAAAGCTGCTATCCATGCTACAAGACTACAGATGTAATGGCAAAGGTAGCCGGGTAAATTGGGATGTAATTTCGATGTTTATTATCAGGTTCAGCATCAAAATATGCAACACTGAAGCATTTGAGTTAAAAAGGGTTGAAGCGAGATGTAGTTTTATAGAAGCTGTGGCAAATCCAGAAAGGAGATGCGAGACATTGGAACAGCAAGCTCAGTTTGAGAACAATGTAGATAAATTTTGACAAGATCAAATCTGCATGATCATGACAGCTGGTTTAGCTCTGCTAGTTTGACTACTGCACCGACTCTCAGCTCTTTGTACAAAAAACTCTGTGACAGCTGCTGTTCATTTACAATGACGCTGCTTAAAACTCAGCAAAAAAACTTTGATTTGTCTGTGAAGTTTCTACTCAGACTTCCACTTTGTCAGTAGACTGGTCTTAAAATATTACGTACTCTCATTTTTTTATTTGCTGTTTATAAATGAATGCATGACCAGTGTATGACTGTTACTGAACTGCTGACTGCTCCCTTAAAGTCACTTCTCATGCTAATATTTTCTACATTTTATTTTGTTCCTTTTTTTCTTAATTATTCTTTTAATCTTTGAATCTAATTACATTATTTCACATAATCTCCTCTGTTACTTTCATATCAATTTCTTATGTAAGACTCCTTGAATTACCAGTGTAGGAAATATATTTAATTGACCTCTTTTGATTTCCATCCCTTTTTTCTTTTTTTGCCTTTGTTGTGGTTGCTACAGTCTTATCGGCGTGGATGGAGAAGAATAATTTTCAAAATGAAAGAACATCTCAGTCCTGTTAAATATGAGTCTAAGATCTGAGCCAGACATCCAGCTCGGGCCGCACTGAAGCCGGGTTTGTAAAAAACTTCACACAACTGTTACACTTGTATGCATTTTGATTATATCCAGCCGTTCTCCCTGTGATTAGGCAGGGCACTGTTTGCAATGGCACCCAGTGCCTGAGGTTGCAGCCACTAATGACTTTGGTTCAAAAGGAGCAAAGCTTTCATGTCTCTTTTGATTAAGCAGGTTAGTCGCGACTCAGAGCCAGAAAACACTTTGGAAACAGAGTGAAAGTGTAACCGTGTTGTGACCTGGATTGTAATGTCCTCTCAATTTGGCCTGAAAAAAACTATCTGCAAAGATTCTTCAAAGTCACAGCGGATTGCTGAAGAGATTTGTGGCCTTCCCTGCATGAATAAGCATTTCGTCTCTTGTGTAGATACTGATCACATCTATTTTCTCATCCTTTCTTCCCGCCATATTGTCGTAACTTCAAACCCTAAGGATGACAATTTGATCAGTCTAAATCTTAATAAGCTTCCAACGTGAATTATCTTAGACGTTTTTCTTTTTTCTGCCAGTCTTGCACGCCTCATCTGCCTCATCTTCCTTCCCTGCACTCCATCTCTCTTACACCTTCCAGTATTCTGTAGTATCAATTAAAATATCACACTGTTTTCAGGAATAAAAAAGTTTGAATTCACTGTGTATTTGTATCTCTTTAAATAAATCCATAATTTCTCTTCCGGAGAGAGAGAAAAAAAATGCTCTGCCAAAGTCAATGCTCACACCCTTGGGAGAGAGGCACAGATGAACAGAATACTAACAATGTCCAGGTTTGCTTTGCTTTGTGTAGAACAAAGCCGGCACTCGCATGTGCCATCGCGGCGCACAGTAAGTGTTGTTTGAGGACTTGTTGTGTGAGTGGTTTTGCTGATTAGCTGGATGCATTTGTATTTGAAAAGGTAGAGTTTGGAGGAATCTGAGAGGATGGGGAGTTTCTGCTCAAAAACATGGAGATCAGGCTGGAAAAGTGAGTTTTAAAGTGAGAAATCTCAGCTGCTAGTGGAGCACTCACTGAGTCAACGACATGGAGTGATGACTAATGTTCAGGACATTAAAAACTTGTCTGTGTCCTGCTCAAGGGCATCATGACTTCTGTATTTAAGAGAGAGAGATTGTTATTATTCAGTCTGTTTTTTTCGGTTCACAACTCCACTTCCGCAGATGGAGACTGTGTGTGCCTGTTGATCCGTCTGTAATCCCATCAGGGTCACAGGTCCGTACTGTACATTGAGAAACATGCTCAAAATACAGAGCATCACCTTGCGCTATATGTGGGCGCTGAAAGAAATGCCAAATCTTTTCAGCATCAACAAACAAGCAAGCAGCCACAAACTTCCCATTTGTTGTAATCCAACTCTCCAAACAATTCCCTGAACACATTTAAAACCATTTCCCTCAGCTGGAGCTGAATCACAAACCTTAATTCTTTGTAAAATAAGCGAGCAAGCTTATTAGCTTTGGCAACTGAACTAAGCATACTAACCATTTTAACATTATTCAACCATTTAAAACAAGAAAATAACGCTAATCTATTACCCTAATAAATTCAACACAGTCTATTTACCAGTTAACAATTTAACTTGCATCATTCTGAGTTTCAGCCACTTAAAGTTGTTATTCTGCATCAGTTCTGCATGCGCCACCATGTGACATGACTTGGAGGTATTAACAGTGTTTCCACAGCATAAATAAAAGCAGCCTATTCAAAAAACTCTTATCCATAAACTATCATTTCAATGTTATTATGACCCTGAGCAAAACTAGGCCAATTCATATACTAATGTTATCAATTTGGGGAGTTCAGACTGATTTCTTGGTAGTTTATTCTCAGCTAAAAATGTATAGGAGAATGATGAAATACACTGCCAAAACAAGACATGTTGCTTTTTTATGACTGCAAAATCAATTTATGACTGCAAAGTCAATTTTTACCAGGTTTCCCAGGATGCATGGGAACTCAGAATAAATGCAGTGGTTTGTTCGTTGTTCATTTAGAACACTTCGTTGCAAGATAACACATAAAATAAACCTTCCTCCCATCTCTCTCTCTTGCCTAATAGATAAAGAAAAGTTGTTCCTCACTCAAAAGTCTCTCGCTGCTTCTGTCGAGTCAAAATATTGACAAAGACAACAAAAAGGGATTTATTTATTTTGTATTGTGCCTCACTTTGGTACATGATAAAATATGAAGTTGGGATATAGAACAGCTACATAATTTACTCATAAAAAATCACAACTGATTGCTTCTTTTCACAGATATGCAATACATTCCCAACTTAAAATGTTATCAATGTCATGCTTTAAGTTATGTGCATGTTTTTTTCAAAACAGCTTCAAAGAACAACAACAATCTTTCAATTAATTGATTGTTTCGAATAATGCTGCAGCTTTTTCCCTTTATGATCTGACTGATAGAAATAACTGTCTTTTCCCTGTTAGAGTTATCGAGAGATAATTCCTTATTTGACATTCTCAGTCATCTCAGGACTTTAAAGTTCATGAATTCTTAGTTTTACACAAGATTACTTCATTTTAGAATTAGTGCAACCTTGATAAGGACACAGTAGGCACCATATTAACTCGAGGCCTTACATAGTCTTAAATACGGACGTGACAGCGTGTTCGTTCAATACTACTGGATGATGGAATTTCATGGACAGAATAAATGGAGATTGAATTATTCGTTATTACAATTCATCCTGAGATTACATGAACTAGCAGAACAAATACAATATTTAATAGGGTCTGATTCATTCTCCTCTGGGCACTGACATTGTATTAATATTAGAGACTAAATAATTTGACGGATTCAGTTCTCAGCTCTGTAATCGCTTCTATTTGCAGTGAAAACGCCAGAGGAAGAAAAAGGTAACATCTGACAAATGGAGGAGTTTACTTTCAGCATTAATGTGGTCTTAAAACTGTGGGATGGGCACTATTGGTGGGGTTTGGAGCCAATTCAGGTGAGACGTGGATAACCAGGGGAAAATATAGATTGACAGTTCAGCGAATATAATTTATGTCAGGAAAATAAACAAGACAGAGTTTGCTAATGCCATTATGTGACCTTTATTTTGTTGAAATTCAGTTGGGATTGGTGAAAATCAATCCTTTTTTGTTACTTGCTTTCCCTGTCATTGTTGATGATTGCTGAATATAATTGGGCGATGGGGCAGTGTGAACTTCTTTCAGCATCTAAAGGGGACATTCTAGACAAAGTCTGAGTAACACTGAATTTATATATTTGTGTCTTTTGTGGTGGGCGGTCAGATTTCCGCTGCTCTAAACTCTCATCTGCCACTTGGAGATGTACGATGCCAATATACTTTTTATTTGCCCTTTGGGCTAAAGTGCATTTGTCCTGCAGCTCCTTTTGGTCATTAACTTGACCACTGGAGTGCAGGTCACAACCCTCCCACTTTGTTTTAAGTCTCCTGTGTTGATCCTTTTTCTTCAGCCAGATTTTTCTCTTCTTTATTTTCTGTCTCTTTTCTGTGTAGATTTTCATACGGTGCCTCTTCAAGAGCCTGTGCTCACGTCCAAAATCCAAACTCCACAGTTAATCACAGAGAAGACAATCTTGTTTCAGTCCCTCTGTCTTTTTCTCCTCCACATCCTTTTTTTTTTTGTAAATATGCGGTCATGTACTATAGTTGAACGTGGCTTTTACAACAGTGGAGCTCCTGAGTGTTGACTCATGTCAGCAGTGAGATTAGATTCTCACACAGTCAATTCTCTCCTGGCAAATACTGCATGTGTAATATTCCGACTGTATACAATTTGAGAAACACAAATATAAAAATCTCCCACATGTAAATACAGGCTGCCTGAGAAGGTTTCCCCGACACATCAATAATTCATTTCCTTCAAAAAAAACAGAGGGGCAAAAAGTGTGAGGTTGTAAAAAAGCAGCTGTTCCATCTGTTACCTTCCTTCTTTTATTTGCACATATGTTGCATTACTGTAAGTGGACAGTTGCAGCGATCGGTGTCCTGTGGTCACAGCTTGGTATATAGGATCCAAGTGTGGTTTCATAGTGTCACGAAGCTGAATCAGAAAAAAAAAGGTTCTCCGGCAAGGTAAACTGAGAGTGTTTGTGTGTTTTTGCTGTGTGTGCGTGCAAAAAAGAGGATCCGACTGAACGCCACAAAGTGGGCTTTGATATTTCAGGCACAAGCCTTTAATTGGTGGGAAAACAGCTGGGTAGAATTTAGAGAAAAAAGCTACAAAGTGAAGCACTCTTCAAGTAAATATGGGCCTTTTTTGTTGGTTTCTTTGTGTTTCTGGAACTCTGGAAACTCATCTTTTCTGTCTCCCCTTTCCCTTAAATCTCCTCTCTTTCTCCTCCACTTCTCATTATCTTTACTGAACCTCATCAAACTCATCATATGCTTTGATCACAGCCCTTAGCCCTTGTGTTTGACAGCTTGCATACATAGTGAATTACCATCAGCTGGCAAAAGTGGTCATTTCCCTAACTTATTACTAAGCTATACTCCCCAGAAGGCAATTGAAAGGAGATTGATGTCTTAGTAATGGTTATTCAGGTATCAGTCTGCATTAAGGACTGCTCAGGGGGAGATATCCCTGCAGACCCAATCTGATAAGGGTCACACTGGTGGAGGGTTTTAAATTGATTTTGTCTGAGAGGAACACCTGCTGGCTTGAGGACAGAGTCAGATGGACGATCATGTTGTGGTTATTTTAGAGTTTTAGCCTCCTAATGTTCATATGCAACATCTTTGGTTATTTTTCCGCAATGACTTCAGTTTAATTTGATGAGAGAATATTTCTATTTGACAGGTTTTAAAACCAGTCGTATAAAAAGAGCATAACAAAAACATTTTCAAAATGTTAGAGATTAAAAATGTCAGGATAATCTATAGTCAGGCGTACTTTAATTACAGATTTTCAGTTTTAAGACCATCAGACGACAGAGGAAGAGGAGGCAGGGCTTAGCCCCAATCTGTTGTCATAAAGGGGAACTAATGGTAGGAAGTTAATGTTCTGAGAATGTTTATGACTCCGCAAAGACTTTCTTGTTATTTAGACATTCATGGAAAATGTCAAGGTGCATGTGAGGACTGAAATGTGTCTAATGGTGGACTTGGTATTTCGTCATTTGCCCTGAGCTGATGAGCAGTTTGCAGATGAGCGGAAAGTGTTTGGTTTGAGTGTCAGCATCTCCAGTTTCGAGGCCACATTGAAAACAGTGAAGTAATCTGTCTTTGTTGGGAAAAAAAGTTGCTTGATCAAATCAGGGATTTATCCCTCTGCAGGTCTTGTTTCTGGAGCCGGAGGTCAGGAGCCAAATTAGTGCAGCTTCCAAAGATACTGTACAAACCTGAAGGTCAACTGCTTTGTTTACCAGAAACAAACTCAAATTCAATCCCACATCTACAGTCCTTTGTGCTTTGGAGAGTAAAAGAATTGCAAATACAAGCAGTCAAACTGTTTCCTTGGCAGAGTGTCTGAGCAGAGCAGGGTGAGGAACTTAAAGAGCTTAAAGAGCTGCTGGTTCCCGAACTCCTCCCTTCAGAGCCATTCTGGGCTAAATCAACTGGGAGGAGACATGGGAAAGACTCGCTGGAGGGGCAAAGTACATATCAGTCAATAGACTGCATTTGAAAGATCTGCCTGGGTTACTCTGCTTAGTTTGCTGCCAAATGGACTCAGATAACTCATGTGAAAAGGATGGGTAGGTCTAAGCAGGGATGAAATAAGTATTTAAGAAGTACTGAATTAGACTGTTTCTATTATTTAATACTTACTTTGTCAAGATTGCTCCTTGTTTTTAACAATTTTAAATACATTTTATGAAACTATTATGTAACACTGTTAACTACATAATTGGCTCTTTTAATTAAGTGGCTTTACTCTGGGCAGCAATTTAGTGTCACGAACCTGATAACAGCATGCTGCTCTTGTTCCTCTTGTTCTTCTGTTCCCTTTTCTTCTCTGTTTATCGGCAAAAAGCAAACCACCTTTAAAGATGCATGTCCACACCTTCTGAGTCAGACTGTCTGGAGGTTGCGCTTGTTAAGTCAGTTAAAGCAAACTGGCTTCATGTTATTGGCTGTATTTGTAACCAATGATGATAAATTACTGATCACAAAAATTCTTCAGTATCGACCCACAATTCGTTAACAGTGATAATTATCTTTCATCATCATAATTCGGTTTATGACTGTTTTATTACCTGTTGATGTGTTAGTTTTCTGGTTAATATATAATTAATTTCGGTGTATAGAATAAGAAGTGCATAACTTGGAAATCTCAGCTGACTGCATTGACATCGACACAACTTGACCCTTCAGCACATCACTCCAATCACTCCAGTGATTTAAAAGAGATTAATTTGTGTGACTTGACAATGGCAGATGGCTCCAAAGCAAGCGAGTGGTTCATCAGCGAGTGAAAGAGGGACAGAAGTTCAATCATTGCTGTGGCGGCAAAACACTTTGGTTACTGGACGGAGCTTAGAGCTGAAAAGACCGATTATCTGAAGGAGAACACTTGACTGCCTCTGCAGAGTTACTCTCATGGGCGAAAAAAAGTACAAGCTTTGCCAAGATTTGCACAAAAGCTGCTCTCCATTCTAAGATGCCACATGGCTTATTAGAAATTACCCTCAGTCCTAATATGTCCTTAACTGACCTGAATTATTAATACAACTAGGAATATGTCAAGTATAGAACAGAAGTAGGAGCATTTATAGCAAAACTATTCGAGAAATTGTTCAATTAAAAGAAATTTCATAAATCTGTTCAGGAAAGAATCAACAAATTAACTGAATAAGCCAAACCACCATGGCAACAGGACTATGAATATTCTTGTAAAAGAGCTGAATACACACATTCACTAAGAAAAACTGACACACAACTGTGCGTAGGATAGAGTGTGAGGTTGTAGGGGGATGGATGATGCTTTAATAATGAACAGCATATAGATAAAGAGGACTAAGCAAGGACAGGAGACGGAGGATCACTGAAGAACAGGATGTTGGCATGCATGAGAGAGTACAAAGAAATACATCAAATAGAATAAAACATAAAGTAATATAAGATAATTAACTATAATATAATGTGATATAAAGATGCTGTCTGTCTTTCATCCACTCCGGCAACTATTTAAATATTGATATGTGTTTTTTTTTTTTTTGTGGAATAAGGGATGGATGTCGGTAAAAGGAGACAGCTGCAGCAGCAGTCCAGCCAGTCTGCGACGTGCACCCACACCTTATTAACCTCTGCCTTTACCAGTGTGATTGGAGAGCAGCAGTGGGAGGAACCTTGTCGATCTTTGTGCCAGAGGAGTGGGATGCGTGTCAGCGTTGAAATGCTCTCTCTGTGGACTCGGAAAACAAACTGTTGCAAACACTGTACTGAACTTCTCAGAGGGAACTATTGATTCCTGCTCGATGTATTCCCAAAAGGGGAGCTACGAGAGCAGAATGCCTTATTTGTTATTGCATGACAATAAACAGACCGATCCTGTCTGTTTCTTGTTAGAAGCTGAATGTTGTGACAGAGTCTCGAGGGGCTGTAGGGATATTGCTGCCTGGTTAGATACATTTAAATTTATTTATTTTTTATATATAAAGCATAACTTTGACAGCTGACAGTAAGAGGATGAATGTCTGAATGGGATAATTTGGCCACATTATATTAAAGTAACAACTCAATTTGACATCTATAAGAATAGATATGTCCAGAGTGGTTGGTATTATAGCTGTATTTGGAGTTTTTAGGAGCTTTAAGGAATTTAACCATATTTAGGCTTAACATAATGCTCAAAAGCTCATTGTTAACAACTATGACTGTGTTACACTCTGAGTGTATGAGCATCAGTACTATTAGAGTTATTAAAGGGAGACTGCAGAAGGATTTTAAGTTATAATCATGAAAGTCTTTCCCATTATTATAGGGTTTACAATAGTCTTTCTGAGTCAGCATATAGATCCACTTTTGTGTCCTCAGTGTTGTTTTTTAGTAAAATGTTTAACTAACAAAATGTGGTTTTATAAAAACAAACTGACACACATTGTAAGTTTGACAGGATCATATGGACAATCAGCTGACGAAAAGGATGACAAATCCCCTGAGCCGTTTGTGAAAGGGCATCGTGAACAAAGCACAGTGCTTGATACTGGCCTAAAACAGGTGGAGAAACACCTGTGGCATAATTAACACCATGCTCCTGAGCACAAAGCTCATCTCAGACTGGGCTGATGCTTTGTCATGTCTCTGTTCCCTTCCTAAGACGATGGAGGAAGAACGCTCACTCTCTGTTGACTCGACACTTTTAGACCCCATAATTACTTCAGGTGAAATATCAACCAAATGTTACAGAAGAAGACTTTGCTAATTAGCTAATTTGAGGAAATTTCATGGTAAAATCTTGCATGGCTAAAAAAAAGTGGGGGACTTTGACACAGGAAAATCAAGGTTTATTGCCTGTCTCGTGTATTTTAAAAGCCCAAAAATGTTAGTAAGCACTAAGAAAGAAAAACTCCAGTGCATCTTAAACTGCTGGGGATCTGTGTTAGTGTTTGACTTTGTGGATTTAAGTCTTAGTGACATGCGATGCCAGCAGGGTTTGGTGGCACAGTGAGGGCAGCACCTGTATTCGGTCTAAAAGATTTTGGGAGTTAATTTTCAGTACTGACGGCCTCCAAAGCTCTCACAGAGAAGCACTCAGCAGAAAGAGGACCCAATCGTTTGGCAGTGTCAATCCAAACCTGTAACTGTTGTTGGTTGTTGTTGTGATGTGGCTCAATTCTCTGTCCTTCGCCAGCACTGTGTCTCAGAGAAGCTCCACAGAGGCAGAATGGACACAGAATAACAGATGGCCACCTTTGATCTAAACGGCAAAGATGAAACAGGTTTTAGAGGAAGTGAGAAATATAAAGAGGCTGTTCTACAGTGGAGAGACGCTGTGGCCCTGAAAACTGCCGTTCACAGTAAGGTTTAAAAAAAAAAGTGAGTGAAAACTGTCAAAACTCTCACTTCTTTGATAAGATGTGTGCTTTTTATCCACTTTATGGGATGGAACAGATGGGTAACACAATACCAAATACAGAAATATGAGTGGTTAGCAACACATGATAATCAAAGACTTTTTTCCTACATTGCTCTCATTTAAGGACAAGATAATGATTTAATTTATCAAAAATGGTGGAATAACCTTGTTTGTCACCAACCTGGTGCATAGTTGGAATTAAATGCTCTGGTCATGGCTGCAGTTTTCTTACAGAGGAGGTGTGACACTGGCTGTTAAATGTGCTCACGCTTGTTGCGCAGCAGGTGTTAGCAAGGCAGCCTTTTACCATCTGCATAACACATCAGACATCATGGTGTTTTGCATTAGTTGGACAGCACCAGTTACTAAATATGTCCCTTTGGTGTTGGCCCTAACCATGTTCATGTTATTCCTCAGTTAATTACTTAAGCATTTAAAGACTTAGAAGCCAGAAGCTTTAGACCTTTTATTTCTTACTTTCCACGCGGTAATTGGCATCGGTCTTTCTGCATTTCAATTCCAGATCCACAGGTATTGATTTTGTACGAATGTTCATGGAGTTAAAGCAGTTAGTTGTGCATGCTCAAGGTGGAGCGAAGCAATGCTCAGTAATTATAAAAGAAATGTAGATCAACTGAAGAAATATACAACACTACCTTAACTTTTATTATTTAAGAAAATCATTACATGTAATGCTTTTAGCAACGATATATTGAGTTTTTAATTGCATGTGTGTGTCTCTGTGTGTGCATCTTTAACTATGTGCATCAGTGTAGTAAAGTATCGGGGGAGTTTCATTGTAGATAGAATAACAAGTATGAAAATGCTTTAGTTTTTTCTATCTATCTATCTATCTATCTATCTATCTATCTATCTATCTATCTATCTATCTATCTATCTATCTATCTATC
>JAPZDY010000006.1:15570122-15583258 GCA_029783645.1 Ctenochaetus hawaiiensis | reverse complement strand
TATCTATCTATCTATCTATCTATCTATCTATCTATCTATCTATCTATCTATCTATCTATCTATCTATCTATGTGTCTATGTGTCTGTGGAAAAGTTAAGGATAAGTGTGGGCAAAAATAAATGAGACACAGTAAGAAAGTGGAAGAAAAGAGGGCAAAAAGTGGAGAGAAGGGTGAAAGATGTGGGACAGATTTTATTTAGTAGTTCAGCCTTCAAAGAATTGATTCCCCAAGGAGAACTTCCAAGGAACTAATAGCGATGAACAGCTTTGAAAATTAGGATACTGCCAGCGTTTTGATGACACAGACAGAGAGTTAAGACAGGAAGTGAGAAATTACACAACTAGGGAAGGTGCCACTGCCTTTAATAGGTCATTGCAGAGAAAATTAAAGGAAATTATTAAGCTTGTCTGAATATACTGTGCAGCACAGCACATCCCAACATCAGTGCATGTGCATCCATATTGTGTAATGCTAATTTTATCTAAAGAGAAAAGAAGATCGCTAAAAGAAATTACTGACAGAAAAGTAAAAACTGTGGGTCTTTTAAGTGTGAGTTTGGTTGAGAGGAAAACACAACGAATACTCCCCCTCCGTTAATTAAGCTTCTGAGCAATGTTTGTCTATTAATATAATAACACGATTCTCCTACCCACTCTGAACGCCTCCGCTGAGCGAGAGATATATCAAGATACAGTAAGAGACAATATTGGTGGTGCGAGTGCATTTTCTGCCAAGTAAATGAGTCTAATTTCCAAGCATATTAAATCAATTACTGATGCAAATCTCTCTCATGATGATGTTTATCAACAGTGAAGCTACATGAGGCGGCAGCAAGCTAACTGTGAAACCATTATTCCTCTGTCCTCACTTTGAGAAGCCACATTATATTTTAAAACTAGCCTTTATTCAAATGTTAATAATGGGTTCAAACAAACAAATTTGACCTCTTGAGAAAAGAGGTTGCATATGTTTTCTTGAAATTTGTTCATTGCCGATGATGCTCCAGTGCATTTAACACATTTGGATATATTTTTTTAACCTCATGTCTATGTATTTGCCACACATTATACTTGGCAATGTTTCACTGAGGGTTTCTGATGTCGGTGGGTGGGGGAGACTACAGGGAGACTTTGGCAGATATCAGGTTTGTTTTCTTCCCTGCGCCTGAGGGCATCACCAAAGCAGTCTGCTATACAGCTGACAACTGTATTTGAAGAGTCAATGGATCACTACGTTTTTTATGACACGTTGTCAAAGTGTGGGCTACTTGTATGAGCCACTGTCCATCACTGACGGGGCTCCACATGGAGAGGAAGACAGAGCCACTGAGAGCCGACAGGTGGAGCAGACCGGTTGTATTTGTGCTGCAGCTGTTGTGTGCTAACTGTGTATCTGCATGTTTTACTTGTATCTGACAACAGAGTACAATGGCATCATCACTAATTATATTATCGCTAATGTGGTTTTAAGCATTTTTGTTAATTTTTTTCCTCTAAACAAACAAATTTAGTCATCATTCCATCAAATTTAAAGCCTGATGTGTTTGCTTTTAGCAGGTAGTTATAAGATAAAGTTATAGCAGTAATACATATTTTGCAAACCTGCTGCAGTCTGAGGGTTTAACACGCAAAGCGTGCTGGTAAAACAGTGTGATACAAGTCTGTTTGAAAGCTGCCAAAGAGATTTATTTTAAAGTAATAAATGTCAAAATGTGCCTGTATTTTACTCTCTGAGAGCAAGTGATATAAGGGTGGTAATAAGTATCAAACAGAGAGATAGATAGAGGTGATGACAGTGGTGACTCCTTTATGAAAACTGTTTCTTTTTGCAGCTCGGGACCCCAGAGTAGAAATTATTTCTTGTGAACTTAACTTCACTCTGACTTCTGAGTGTGTGTGTGTGTGCTGAACTATTTACGTTTGGTCTGTAGGCTGATCAAAGGCCTCAAACTTGAAATGGTTTTAATGAGAGCTTCCGGCAGCCAATTATTTGGAATGACCTAATTGCATGGGATACTTATGCCCCCACCCACACACACACACACGCACACACACCACACACATACACACACCTCCTCCATTGCTTTTTACAGGGCAGTTTTCTCTTTGCTTCCCCATCAATGTTGATCCAGCTGTCTCTCTTCTCTCCTTCTTCCTTTATCAGATTTCCTGTTCCCTCTCTATTTGCAACATGCATTTACTGTGAAACTGACATAAAAGTTACTGACAACCCCTGCACTTTTCTTGCACGGTGACATCAGACTTTACATTGCAGATGCAGTTTTATAGTTTACTTCAAACAAAGCTTTAGCATCCTAATCAGTGCTTCTTTTGCACTGCTGTGAAAAGATATTGCAAACATGGTTATGAAGATCTTTGAAGCACTTTTTCAAAGAAAGCCAACGCAGTTAATAAAACCACAAGAAGCAAAGTCAGCTTTGCTTTCCAGACGCTCTTAAAAAAAATAAACTTTCCCTAACTTTGCCCACTATTTATTTAAGTCTGAGTGCAGCCGATGAAGAAGTCATTGAGCTCACAGTGTTTTTGCCTGTGAAGTCACACGTCATTGTCTTTTAGCACAGATAATTACTCCCATTGCTGCCCTTTATTCTGGCCTCAGAGTGATGGATGCCTCTCTCCTTCAGATAACTACTCTCTTTGGTTTCTTATTCTAAAGCATCACTGCTATAATTCTTAAATCATGAGAGTGCAGCCCTGAAATAAAGAAAGATGCATCCATAATAGAGGCTTGGGAAATGCTTTGTGAGCAGAGGAATGGAAAAACAGGAAGGCATCAAAAACATAGAGAAGATGGTGTGTGTTTGGGAGCTGCACTCTCTCTCTCTCTCCCCCATTTCGGTGTATAAATATACATGTTAGATATGTAAATGATCTCTATATGTATGCAAAGCTCAGTCCAACCATTTGTTTTCACTGCTTGTGCTGTCATGATAGCAGCAAAAAAGACAAGCGCTTTTTTTTTCTCCCCGCTTACCATCTACATCTGTGCTAGCTGATGCTGCAGTATCAGTGTCAGTGTATGTGCGAAAGTATGTGTGCCGTGTGGGCATGTGAGAATATGTATGTGTATGAAAGTGCCTGGCAGCTGTGTACACGCAGGATCAGGGTTTTTGTGTGGAACACTGTGATGTGTTGTGAACACAAATCTTTCGGTTTGGACCAATTTTTCCATCTTCAAACATTAGAAAGACCACCTGTCCTGTTTTTCTCTTATAAAACATGTGTTGCAGAACCCTTAATGACAGTACAGAATGCTGGCATGTGTGTGAAGCTCCACAAGTGAAAGTAGATGTGTATTTTTAACCTAAATTTGGGATTTTATAATGTTTAAAACCCTGGCTGTGTTGGAAGTATACATCATTGAGGTGTATTGTTGCGGTGTGGATCAGGATCAAGCTATTATTAAGTACATAACAGAAGAGGCAACAAGTACAGAAAGCAGTAAGTGGTATAAACGGTAAAGCTAATGTGCAGGACATGAAACCCACCCAATAAAACTGAACATTAGCATCATTTTCTGTGAATCAGCATATTGGAATATGTTATACATTTGCTGCTTCAGCGTCTTTTTCTAGCCTCAGTTGCAAGCCAATTCAGGCCAGACAGTTTTCCAACACAAGCAGCTCATCCAGAAGATGTATAATGTCGAGAGACTCATCTGAGTTGGGAGCAGAAAATACACCTTTTTTTTCCCCTCAGTTAAAAAAGTTGCACATTTACAAAGAAACTACTGAAAATGTCAATACGGAGGACTTTCATCTAGTGTGATATAATCTCAATTTTGCCATGGCTGGGTAGTCTGCATCCCATAATAATTCTTCAATCTACACAGAATTGCCTCAGTCTGAGCTGCCCACATCTCCCTGATTACTCTCCAGATGCTTGTCAGCGCTCCAGAGTATTTAAGGCTTCCTCTCCAGTTATTCTTTGCTAAGATGCTCTTATGGCCTAACCATATGTTTTCTCAGACCAAAGTTGAGATTTTTTCCTGCGAGTTATGCTGCTCCAAGCCTGTAAATGCTACCATGTCAGTTTCTTCAGCCCTGTCTGTATCCTAACTTAGCCAGTCAGTTTTCAGCCTGAAGCTTTCTCCTGTGCCCTGCCTTTTCTTTACCTTTCCCCACTCAGAACCAAGAGCCTTTTGCAACAAGTCTGCAGTCAGTGACTCACAATTTTCTTTTACACAGTCCTGCACTTTCTGCATTACAGTGGTCAAATAATCCAGAATCAGAAATGATGTTACCAAAAACAGACCTGTTTGTATCATTGCATTGCACTCATGAGAACAGCTGGGTTCCCATTTTAATCTGTAGTCCTTATTTTCCATTGGTGGTCCCATTCACACTGGAAAAATGTTACCTATGGACCTAATGTGGTTTTGAGTACTGTAATTCCAGCAGTTGTATTCTTAATCTATTAATCTGTTAACTGTAATTAAGCCAAAATGGTAAGAATTCACCATCTGATATTAGCTCATGGTGTCCTTGTTTTTTTTTTCAAGGACGCCCTGTTTTTTGCAGATTTTAATGAGAGTATTATGAAGCTGAAAAAGAACTGAGAGTTAATCTACAATAGGTCAACAGAGGATAGAAATGAAGTAGTTATATAACAGAATCTTTCAAGTTGATGAGGAACATTTCATTTTCCAAGAAGTTTGTAGTTGATCTCTTGGTAGATAGAAACACTATTATTTCATCATTCAATTATATGATCATAAAATTATCTTTGAGATTGAAATGTGTTCAAATGTGAACGCATCATGGAAAGTTATAGATAACGAATTCAACTGTAAAGAATAAATTTCTAAGCCACATAAGTTCCTCAAATAATTTCCAATCCAGTGAGAAAAGGGTTCAAATAAACATTAGACATCTCAAACTTTCTCATTTTGTGAATTACAGACTTTGTATAAGAAGTTTCAGTGTAATTCATGAGGTCTGCTGCTCTATGATGCATTTCCACAGGCCTTATTGTGTTTGAGGAGGAAGATCTGACTTCAAGTCCATTAGGGTTAAGGTCTTTCTGAGTTTGTTCAACCAAAAGATTAATTACAGTGGGAAAACAGACAGACAGTGTTTCTGTCCTCATTCTAACTACATGATCTATTACTGGACTCAAATAAGCAGCCTACAAGATGATCCCATTCATTTCCATTCTTTTCAAATGGACTAATTGCATGATGGCTTTTGCATTTTTTCCCCCACTGAGGTCCTGCGGGGCAAATTTTCAAGTTATTTACGCTAATTTATTCTTCACATATCGATGCTGCTTGATGCTGTTACTTTATTTAATTGGCAGTATGATTGCTCACGCTCTGCTTTAGATGCTAGATCTATGTGTGATATGTCATAGAAGATACTGAAAGAGCTCCTGCAGTCAATAGTCAACAATTAATCTTGTTTTCCCTTTAAAAAATAAATTTCTTTCTCATACATAATATGCAGTAAACAACAGGCTTTTAAAGGGCTTTTAGCCTGCAGCTATGACATATTATTACTTTTAATCTTCATTCAGAGGAAGAGCAGAATTTCCTCCAGATGTTGAAAGGCGTCAAATCTAAAATGTAGCAATTATTGTTTGGACTACATTTTACACGACCCGCAGTTCAAGCTGCAGCACAGGAAGAGCAGATTTTCCAGAATGAATTAATTCTCATTTTCTGCACACTGTGCTTTACTAAACAATAGCATGCCATAGCATATGAATGCCATCTGGCTCCATCACTCCTGCTCTATAATTCAGTTCCATGTCCAATCTGTAACCCGCTCTCAATCGTAATGGAAATTACTTGCTAATTTTCTCTCAATGCAGCAACCAAAGGAATTTAACATCTTCCTGTGACAGACAGACCCTATTCTCTCCCTCTGCCACATCTCGCATTTTAATATTCCCATATATTTCAAACGCATTGTCCACCGGGCTTGTTATGAAGCAGAAAATATGTATGAATTTGACTTGATGGCTAATAAACATCCTCAAGATAGTATGCGGACAGACACAAATGAAAAGGGGAGGGCGTTCTACAGGAAGCATGAGGGTAGAAAAAAAACCATGACAGAGAAACAGAAAGAGATCAGCGTGGAAGACACATTCCATTATCCACTCTTTGGGAAAAAAAAAAAAAAAAAAAATTACACTCACATCATTTTTGCAGAGAGAGGAGGAGAGCTCGCTTGCTAGCGTCGTGCTGCTCATTAGCATTTACTACCCACGGCCAAAGAGCTTGAAAATGGGCCAGTAAGTTAAAGATTCCTCCTATCAGCAAGACATACAGTGCATGCACACCTACAGAGAGATGCTGCATCATTTACTTTCCCAGAGATGAAAAACTGCAATTTATTCACAGAGACAGAAATTAATCATGTGGGTGCCACAAGCATAAAAACGCACATTTACCGACTGTAATTTCACACACTGACATTAATACAGTAGATTAATATATGCTGCCTAAATTGACTGTTATATAACCAACATAGCTATTATCTTCTTGTATTTTGTGTTTTGCGGCGTTCTTTCGTTGAAAAACAACTTCCCAAGTTTGTGCATCATTTTAGATGTCATTTTTATTGCTTTGAGCTGAATCACGTCCAGTCACTGTTGGTCCGTGTTTTTATGAATGTGATTTGGGTGAACTGACCCTTTAACTTATGTCAACCATCATGTCTTGTCATCATTTTGTCCCTAATAATATATAAAATCTTACATGCAGAGTGCTGTAACAAAGAAAATGTTTATAAGTTTATATGAAAGTTAACGGAAAAAAAATAATTGGTAACTGATGTTATACTTTTTGGATTAAGGTAATTTTTTGTGTTGAGAACTAATGTAAGAATGTGATTCAGCAGTTTTAAATTAGGCACACAGACTCAGCCGCAGTCTCAAATATACTTGCAGATCTCTCTCCACCTCTGCGACCACTTCCACCGCTACTAATACTAATTAAGTGATTCTTCAATTAGTCTGTTTAAACACTGAGCACCATTTTTGCAGCTGAGCAGTCTCTGAGTCTCTCTCTGTCCAATTATATTGTATGCACATTATTGCTGCCAGTGTTAAGGGTAGAGAATTGAAGTAACAAAACTTTATAGACAGATGCTATTTTCAACCAGGCGTCTGAAGCCAAAAATGCTGTTTACACTCCAACTCAAACCTAACGCAGTAGTTTTACTGCCAAAAACTAACCAAACTGCTGCTGAAAATTGAAAATAAAAAAGTCATTGTAGTCTTAAAAAGCAGTTAGTATTGACTTTTGCCTTTTCTTGGTACTTAGACCTGAACAGAAGAGGGAAAGTACCTTTTAACATCCTACTAGTCATTCTGCATATTCAGAATTACCCTTATGAGCATTTAGCCACACAGCAGCGAAAGCTTAGCAAAACCCTGTTCTGCTCTTACAGAGACTGCACTTAATCCTCTGAAGACAAATGTCGCCTTTCCAGTTTAACACTGTAAGTTTGTTTCTGTTGGTACCATATTGCCACAGCTGCTGAACTAAATCTGATTATAGTTGTGGTTGTTTCTCGGTATAACTTTTAGATCTAAATTGATTAAATTAAAGTAAAAGGGCAAAAATATGCAGAGTGAGATTAATTTAAAGTTTCTCTAAAAGTAAAGAATGAGGTAGAGAGAGAGAGAGAGAGAGAAACCTGGGGAAATGTACCAAAACACAGAGGGAGGAAAGTTTGAGAGTGTGAGTTCAAGGCACAGAAAGAAAGGAAAGGAAAGGAAAGAAGCAACAGACAAAAAAAATGAATAAACAAAAAGAAAGAAAGGAGGAGAGAAAGGCCGTGGTCTTCAGAGTAGTTGAGCAGCAGGTTGAGACAGACGCAGCCTTCTGAGACTAAATGTGTTCTCCAGCTCTGGCGCCCTCACTGCCCGCCGTGTCAGCCCACACAATGTCTGCCTGGTCAACCATAACATTCTCCTCTGGACACACACATAAACACGAGCACACGAACAAGGTGCATACGCTCGGGCAGAAAGACATCACTGCTCCTCTGACTCGCTCCGTGTTACCTCCAGCTTTCACCATGATGAAAACGAGTGTAGGCTTTTGTTCAGACCCAGGGGGGATTGGCGTTCCTCTCCTTCACCCTTCCTCCTTCTCCTTTCTCTCTTTCCCTTGTTAAATAAAACCACAGTAAGTGTTGCAGTCAGGATCTGTTCTGATTCTTTCTCATTGATTTCTGTCTCTGTCTCCGTTCCCTCCTGCCATCGCCTGCTTCTCCTTCCTCGCTGCCAATCAAGACTCCCTCAATTGAACTTCGCGGACGCAGCTTGCAAGCACAATCATTTTTCCGACCTGAATACTGAGAGCACCCACATCAACATGTAATTACACTCAGCTAAACTTGGAACCAGAGGTGTGATTTTGAACACACAATGCATGAGGGCAGACCCACATAAACCCCAGAGAACAAGGCCAAACTGAACCTGAGACTCTGTGGATGTGAGGTGACAATGCTAATCATGTTAACAGCACAATTATTATATACAATTAAAGTTCTTTGTGGATATTATAAAATGGCTTTTATATGTTTTCTTAAAGAAACTCTTTGGAGAGGAACCAGACAACTTTGCAAGGTTGCACTTTATCATTTTAACCTACAGGTCAACTTCTTCTCTTAGCATCAGCCTATGTGAATGTGTGTGTGTGTGTGTGTGTGCACTCCAACGTGAGTGCCAGGTGGAGTTGTGTGTTGTTGCCGCATTTTTCAAAAATGAGATAATTTTTAAAAAATGTGCTGTGCGAGTGTGCGTTTGAAGTGTGTGACCATATTCATTACCTCAGGACAGATTACTCAGTCTCTCGTCTCTGCAGACCCAGCCAGATGAAACGCTTGAAATTTCAGGTATGAGTCTCCTTTTTATGGAGAACCAAAGTCACATTTTTCAAAGAGATCAACAACGGCTGAGCACGCGTCGCTGGCTGCGGCTGCACGCTTCTTCTTGGAGGTTAGATTACGGAGTGTGTATCCCCATATGGGTCTGCCCTGCCCCAGAAAAACAATGTGAAAAGGCCAGTGCATATCAGCAGTTTGGTAAACAACCTCCTAATTAGACTCATTGATTACACACACCTGGCTCAGTCAGCCATGAGATGACTGTTTCTGAGGGGCCAGCCAACATTCTGTCAATCCCCCCTAAAAAAATGCAGCCTCGGGTATGATCCAACGCCTGAAACAGAGACAGGCTGTTGAAAAATCTGCAGCGTGTCGTTTTGGGAGATAAATGTTTTAACCAAATCTCTCTTTGATCACAAAAACATGTATTCTCTGAAGACGACCGAAAGGGAACAGAAGCAGTTATTAGTTGTCCAACTGCATAACCTCCAGTTTTATTTCCCACTAGGGAATATTTGAAAAAACAAAAAAGGAGGCACATCTATGTTAATCAGAAACACTCGACATTTAGGGCATTCATGCTAGACAAATGGTAGAGGCTGTGCATAGACAAAATTGGATTTTTTTTTATGCTATAATCTTATGCTTTCCTATATTTATTCCAGCCACGGGAGGGTTACCAAGTCCTCCAGATTAAAAAAAAAAACAGAATACACCATTTATCATCGCCTTCCAAAACATCACACAGAAGTTCACAGCCCTTTTGGCAGGATAATAAAATTTGTAATTGCCTTCAGAAGCCACAAAGTAACATTCACTCAATTGTCAGTTCATAAGGCACACTATAAACTAATTAACTGTTAAATTAACTAGGCTACTTGTTTAGGCTCTGGGAGTTATTGCTTTGCATAAATGAGGAAAAAGAATTTAGACATAATTCACTCATACACTAGAAGCAACTTTTCACTAATTAGGTGTTTGAGTTTTACAATGAACTCGACAGATAAGACATTTAGCGTATTCCGTATTTGTGCGAGAAAAACAGAAATCCTGCTGGGAAAAAAGTAATTTGTTTGAACCTGAGGACCTCGTGTTGACAGGCAGCATTAGGTCAAATCAATATATTTGGATATTATTAGAGACAGAAGTTGGCTCCAGTCATCTCGCTTTCTGTGTCGTCATGGCTTTACTGTCAAATGTCTCTGGAGAGAAAACTATGAAATTTATGGGCTGAAATAACCTAATATGCGGAGTCCCAGAATTGTGTGCATCTGTGTGTAAATTTATGTGCATTTATGCGTCTGTACATCTGTTTACAGAGTGTGCCTTTGTGCACCACTGTTTAGTGTGTGTGTGTCTGTGTTTTTTCCATGTGTCTGTGCATATGTGTGTCTCATATTCTCAGGTAATTGGGCCATTGTTGTTATGTAGATCGGTAGCTAGCCTGCTGCCCTGGAGCTAGCAGCGGTACAAAGAGTGTCACAGCAGGGAAGAATTACCCATATGAAACAAGTCACTGTTATACTCAGATTTACCAGCGCCATGGGGAACAATAAGACTTTGTTTCTCTGTCTCTAGAGACGACAGTCCTCATTTTGGCAGAGAAAATATGGCTGCTCTCCAAAATCTTCTCTGACATTCAGAGGTGCTTTGCAGCGCCTGCAGTAAGTCTGCACGTCTATTCCACCTATTTCTGGCCAGTTTTAGTATTATGGGTATTTAGTCTACCCATAGCTGCAAGGTGCAGGTGCAAAGTAAAGACTTTTGGTAATAAATGCAAATTTTTTCCATGAATATTGCATTAATATAACACTTCAAATGTGTCAGTTTTCCAAAAGTATTCAGCTTACTCTCAATATTGAAGGACATTCAGAGGACAGAAGCTCTAATTAAAACTCTGTCCATTTGTGTTACATAGAGTTAGTTAGTTATATGAAATTAAGAAAAGCATTTTGAAAAATTTTCAAAGAAAGGAAGAGGAAAAGAGTGAATTGAGATATAAATACACAGTGTACCAGGCTTCCCTCCTCTCTGCCTCAGAAACCACTGACAGACATCTAAATACACCTAATTACTGGAGTGAGTGGGAATGGTTTATTACGATCAATAGAGCTACTTTAGAGGTTGTGTCTGTATATGCATGTGTGTGTGTGTGTGTGTGCGTGCAAATAGCTTTACTCCATAGGGAATGATCTTTTCCTCCCTCCTACAACAAAAGGGCACAAGAGCAGCACTTGCAGCCTTTTCTTCTCGTCTGTTTAAACTGACCTTAACCTCGTCTTTTTTATCCTCGTCTCTCTTCTGCTCTGCGTAGTTTTTGCCTTATTTTCTAAGTCTTTGCTATTGTATTTTTTTTTTACCTCCCTGAACATTTTCAATCCCAGAAAATTGATGATTACGACTTCGATCATACTGTACAGGCTGCAAATGTGTTTCCTCTGCCATACTGCATTGTCCACGTGTTTAAGTCACATCTGCAATGTTCCACTGCCTCATCCCTCTATATTGCACTGCCCCCGCAGTCCCATCTTCCTCTCGGCCATCTCATTATGAAAGCTAAATTAACCATGGCGCGTACCTTCAGAGCATGCAGCGGTTTTACAGCGCCATCGGTCTCGCCTCACAAATACTCCATCATGTAATTGAATATCAAGTCTACCGAGGCCCTTTGTAACTGACCGACCCTCTGCAAGCACATAATTGCACACACAGATGCATCTGTGCAAACAGACACATGCAGATGCCTTTTAGTCAGCTTTCTGATCCTCTTATCTATGGTAGCTTACAGTGAGTGTGCACTTTCTGGCTTTAGGGAATCACATACGGGTGCCGCCGTGAGGATTGGGTCCCTAGCTGTGAAGCTACACTGCTGCCAGGTCACACTGCATTTACACAAGACCGGTGTGAGCAGGTTAGACAGAAAGAGCCTTTTAGTTGAGTTTAGTTGATTTTATTTTACTCTATTTGACATTGTGAGGAGGAGAACATCAAATCCAATACAACTACAAAGACAGGGGGCAGAATTAAGTCCAGAATTTTTTTCCAATGTGTTTTTTTGACACAAAGATAGCAAAGATGCAGGAGTCTAGGTGACTGAAAGTGCATCTACATTCATTTGACATCATATCTGAAAGGACATGGAAGATACAGAAAACCTGAAGTGCTCACATTATCATGCTCTGCTTGGTACTGAAGTCTCAGTATGCAGAAGTATTGGTAGTTTGTATTAGCAGGCATATTTGCAATCCCAGAATGTGCATACATATTGTAGTAAATGTCAGACACGTGGTGTCATCTATATTCATTGCTGCACTTTGGCCCAACTGTTATGATGAAGAGGCAGCTATGAGTTTGTGGGAGCATGCCAGCATAAAAAAAGTCTGTTTTGATATTGAGTTTCTCTTAATTTAGGCTTGTCTACTTTTCATATCTGCATTTTCTAAGGTTTGTCTTTCATTTCAAAAACCTTTAAACACACAGTCTGTTTGGCATTGCCCTGCTGATTCTTGTCCACGGTCACTGAATTTGGTCCATCTTGTGTGGCCTAAATACCCTGTAAGCCTTACTGATGCTGCATGCTGCCCCCTACATTCAGCCTCCAGTAATACAGTCTGTGCAGCCAGCTGTGGTGTAATTAATTTCTCATTAGTGTCGGCAATAATGACTCACAATCTTGCTTGCCCTTTCTCTCTCTCTCTCTCTCTCTCTCTCTCTCTCTCTCTGTCTGCTCGTGTGCTTGTGTCTTTTTTTTGCCCCCCCCCCATCACCACCAATGCTCTGCTGGAGGGAAGTATTCACATCCCTGCAAAAGAGAAAGCAAACAAACAACAATTAGCTTCCTGTTGACATGGAGAATGGTAGACTCATCTCTTGCAAATTACCCCTCGCTGAGGAATGGGCAACTTAGACTTTCAGTTTGGGTGTTCTCTAATGAACCGTCTAGATCGAAGCTAATCATTTCCTGGCACGTAGCAGCATAGCCCCCATTGAAACCACAGACACACGCGCACACACAAAACACACAAAACACACGGGACAAAGCAGCATCAACAGCAATTCAGAGAGCCAGATGTAATAAAGAGCAGGGTTAATCTATGTAATTATCAGAATTGTGCATGTTTTAAACTAAATGCCTATTCAACTCCTCTTTGTCCTTTTACGACAGACACAAAGTCTGTCTCACATGAAAAAATATTGCTCAAGTTTTACTCTTTTCTCCCTCTATTTGTACTGATGTGCCTATGTCCGCACATTTACAACACAACAAAAAG
>JAPZDY010000006.1:15550875-15570022 GCA_029783645.1 Ctenochaetus hawaiiensis | reverse complement strand
TTGCTCAAGTTTTACTCTTTTCTCCCTCTATTTGTACTGATGTGCCTATGTCCGCACATTTACAACACAACAAAAAGCTTTTTTTCTAAATTCAGCAGAGATTTTGTAATGAAAATTGTGTTCAACATCTTGAAAATTAGACAAAACACAGATATTTTTAACTGATGAAACAGGATTATGAAACAAGTTATTGTTACTTCCTGTCTGAGGCAAAGTTTGCAGTTCTGATTGAGTTTTTGTCTTAAAAGAATAAAGTGGTTCTTATTGTGAAAGAGGAATATGTTCTTTTTATGACATTTTCATAGCTTTTATACCACGACATTTGCAGCACAAGAGCAAGAAATTCTGTTCACCCTGTGTTTCATGAGCTAATGTGCCTCTCACTGCACCACATCCATCTACTGCATATTTTATTTCTTTTCCTCTTCCCTCACTTTCCTTCACTCCTCCCCCTCATCTATATACTGGTGTGAGTCCTGCTCTCCACCACTCAAAGTGTCGTAATGTTCCAGATAAAAGTTAGACTTTGATCGCACTTTGACTCGGAGCACAACTCTGCTCCTCACTTCTCATCTAATAGATTTACCATTTGAGCCTGCCGAACCACAGTCTCATTTCAGATCAGCTCAGAGCTTCTTTTCCACTTGTTCATTATGCATTACTGGAAGTTAATGAGAACTCTATAGGCTCCTTGGATACCAAGTAGCATCACAACGAAGCAACTCATCAAACACCAAGTCGCCGGCCTGAAAGTATAAAAATACAATTACAACGTGAGACCCTAAAAAATAGTTTTCATACATTTATTGACTTATTTGACAAGATTACACATTAGGATTTAATGTAAATTCTTTCAAAATCCTTTCCTTAAAAAGAAATAGGTTACGTCTAAAGCAATTTAATTCAGCAAAGTCTTAATAATATGCTACAATGTAAACTTAAAACTCACAAAATCAGTACAAAAAAGTTAACACCTGTCTTTCAATGAATCATATTATCAAGAAAATGCAAGCCCAATCCATCTTACACAATGGAGCCTTTAAAATTTACATGGAAGCACTTTTAATCACTTACTGCCCTCTCTAACAGGGTAAACAATGACTTATTGCATGGCAGATCAACCTTAAAGAATGCTGAGCCACTGAGACCATTACTTTTTTCCTTTCTTGGTTCTTTTTCAAAGCCTGAACTCACACATTAAAATAGTATAATGAAATCCTGCATGAAATCTAGAGGTTGATAATTCAAGAAAAGCACAGAAAAATCAGGGACATAAGTCAAAGTGCATACAAGCAGTGACGAAAAGTGTCAGAAGCAAATCTGTTACTGCACATTGGGTTCACATTTTAGGGCAGAGAAACTGAATTAATAAGTCTGAACACTGAAAATAAGAGTAGTCTGCAATTGCACTGGGCCTGCTCACACACACACACACACACAGAGTCTCTGCTGATCTGCTGGATGTCTGCATCTGCAAATCTCTGCGTGCATTTTAAGATGTTTAAGGTTTGTGTGTTTAAGTGTATTTCTGTGTGTGTTTTCATATGTGTGTCCACACAAGTGGGATTTGCCCAAATCAGGAATCTCATTCAGCTCCTCAGTCCACTGAAGCTCAATGGCTCAGACATTTGACAGGAAATAGAAGCACTGCTGACTCAAAATTATAAGGGAGAGCAAGGAAAAGAGCCAAAAAAGACTATTTTGAATTATCCAGCCCTTCCCACTTTGGAGATTGCAACTACTGTAAAATGTTTTTTTTAACATTAAATGTTGAGCAGCTTTGAGTTTAAAAAAGTGCTAATATGCAGAGCAGATACAGTGAACATCATCATTTTGCACATTAGTATTCTGCTTTTTTCAGCTTTTTATAATAGCAATTAAAAAATGTACAGTAAGACAACAAAGCTACACATTCCCAGGGCATTATCATATTTGTTCAGAAATTTGTCAACTGCAGAGTGATATTAAGTAATTAGAGCTAATTAGGGTTCAAGTCTCTGTCAAATCTTCAGAAAGAAACTAATTACGCAGTCTCTCAACTGAAGTGGTGAAAAATTAGGTATACATGGAGGACCATCATCCCCAGAGTGTTTATCAATTCTGCCCATAACACTCATTACACTCAAATATGAGAATCCATATTTCACAGTTTGTTAATTGACACCAATGAGCATAATACACAACCAACAATCGAACAATCAAAAGAAAAATAGGTCAGTCACATGAAGAAATTTATTACAAACGATATCAATGGAAATACTGAATAATATCTGGTAGCTTTAACAGTTAGTCCTGTTTTCACTTTATTCGAGAAATGCCATGTTTAATGGCAAGCACTTTTTGTCACTTTATTGCCATAATAAGTGTACTCTTGTTTTTTCAGAAGCAAAACAGAAAGTTAGATTACTTTATTGTAAGGCGTACACACAAGGACAAGGCCCTCTTCTCATTTCACAGTTTGTACATCCTTCTCTCACCCTCTCTCCTTGCGTCTTGCTCCCTCCCACCTGCGATGCAAGCAAAAGAGGCAATTAAGAGATACAAGGAGAGAAGAGTCAAGGCAAAGAAATCAGGAGAAAAAAAAAAAAACTCTGCTTTATAATCCTGAGAAACACGCAGAAAGATGCTCTTCTACACAGATAATGCTGACAAGGTCTCCTCTTGTAAGGACACTGTGGGCAACCAGACATATATTGTATCAACCATTGAGCCCATCAGACAAAAGACTACAAGTAACTATGTCCATTCAAAATAATATTCTTCTAAAGAGAGCCCAATGTCTCAATAAGCAAGAATAACCTTAAGTTTTCTTTTGTTTTCACACTGATACATGTGAGCAGGCTTGCAGATGTCCACATACACAAAGACATGTATGCATGCTTGAGAATATAAATGTGTCCATTTACATACATTCATGTAAATAGGAACATTTGTCCATGCAAACACCTACGTGCATGTTAGATCAGCTGTCAAACATGCATCAGTCAGTCTGTGTGTGTGTCTCAGAAGTAACAATCAATCACACCATGTGCAGCCGGTTTATACGACTTTGCTTTGTGTTCTGCCAAGCTCACTGCATGAGTGAAGTCATTCATCCAGCAACTTCTGCAATCAGAACATTACCTGTTATTGAGTAAATCTTAAAGCTAATCGTGTAATCTGCTGGGCTCGATGTGAATTTGCAAGCATTAGAGAACACGTCGTTCTGCTCTAAGCTGATCTCTGAGGCCTGGTCTTACAATAACCTGCAGCTCTGCTTCGCTGTCTGGTGGATAATGGAACAAATAAATGATGCATTAAAGAGTTTGTGGGGAGGAAAGAGAGTGAGGGGAAGAGACAGAGGGGAGCTTGGAGTGAGAGACAGATAGCAATATAAGTGTAGTTTCTGGCGTATAGGTCAAAAGACGGGGAGGGATCGTGTGAGGGGCAGATGGGTAGATGATCGATTGTGGCTTTATCTCTGGGAAACTCAACAGAATAAGAGAGAGAGATGAGTCTGGTGACCACAGATCCAGCTATGAGAGTCCGGAGTGCAGAGCTGCCGTACACTGTAATACACAGTCTTTCAAATAGAAAGTTGAGGAGTTGATTTGAAAAACCAAGGTGCCCTGAACTTTCTACACAAACGCATAGGAGTACTTTTTTTTTTCACTGACATAGCAGCACACAGAGAATTTGAGAATCTTGAAGCAATATCTTATTTTATTTGACATTTTCTAGCAGATTCAACATAGCAGGACTTCATGTAGAGTCATTGCATGACTGTAAATGTTCTCAGAGGATGCACACACTTTTGGTATACAGGGGCATGGACAACAAGTTCATTTGTTTCAGGAACAGTAAAATATCATTAAAAATGGGCATTTTCAACTGCTTTTATGGGTAGTAAACAAAAACTTTACTTCATTATAAATAATTCAGGCACATTTGAAAGTGAGTCTCCAATACAGTCTTAGAATAAACAGGATTTTACAGGGTGATAATGTAAGAGGAACTATAGATGAAATACATAGGAGTTTCTATTCTGTTTTCAGAGAGAATTAGATTAGATCAAGAAGAAGAGTGGTTAATCTGTGAAGGGGTAGATCTTCAAGTGATGTTTGATAACTTAAGTAGATACAATAGGTACAATATTTAAGGACAATTTGAAAATATAGTATAGACTATCATGGGATGTTACATCTAAGGGCTCATTTTTGTCTCTAAGTTCTTATCTTTAAATGTGAACACAGCAGTTCTCCTCCAATACAAGTACATTTCTAAAAAAACTGAAAAAGCTTGTGATTTCTTTTTTTTATATTTCGGAGGAAGAGGCTGGCTGTGGTGTGACTTTTTTGTCTTTTTATCTCGACACTCCTTGTAGTCACAAAACTATTTTCTTAAGTCTTCATCAGCCAGCAGGGGAAAACACATGACCATCCCTCCGTCAAAAATACCCATATTTTACATATGCACACCAAAATTGGTTAGAATTAGAGTTGATGCAGTGAGGAACCAACACAGAGGCAGTGAGAGTTATCACCAAAACAAACGGCTAATTTCTTAAGCAAAATGCAAATCCTCCTTACAAATCGCATCATCACACAAGCTGTGTGTGCACTTCAGCAGAATACGAGGGCATGTCAGCCGCCCCTCCTACCACGCAAAACCAACAAAATTTAATAAGCCTACACATCACACACACACACTCACACACACACACATCACAGCGTACATGCAGTCAGCTTTAGCAATGTGCATATTAATGGCCGTTTTCCCAAATAAACCGTGGCAGTGGCAGCAGTGGCCAGAATATTATGAATAACTTGGCACAGTGGCCATTATTAGATTTGAAAAACTCGCTCTTTGATGACTGAAAGCTACTTGTAAATGAAACCAAGTGGTTGAAAAAAAGTCTTGGTTGCTCTTTTTGCCTTGGCAGTTCGGGCCCAAAGACTTTAAGGGGGCTCTTTTAGCCACTGTTCACTTTGTCTGCAGTTTTAGCATTCTCCCATACAAGTTGCCTCTCTTTCAAGCAGGTCAGCAGCTTCTTTGCTTTATCAGGGGGCTGCACTGAGCTGGGATTGTTGAGAATGTGATCCTCCACAGCAAAGCAGTATTGTTGCCACTGATCTATCCACCTTAGAATTGCAGGTGCAATGAACAAGCTCTAAGTGGTGATTTGCTCCTCTGTTTCGTCGTAGGTCTCGTCCCATTGGCCTAAATGGGCACTTTGCATGGAAACTGTGCCATCATTTCACCACTAGATAGTCGCTCATCTGTATTCTGCTTGAACTACACTGTCTGACAACACATCCCGAATCCATATTTTTGGTAGAAGCACAATAAAAAAAAAGGAATCGAAGAATTCATAATTCATATTCATGGTCCAATAATCCATACTCAATCCTCCAACCTTCTTCCCCAAAATAGAGGTCACCATGTCTTTAATTCACCCTGTCTTATAGGTAGTTAAGGTGGGGCGTGAGGTCCAATGAGGTTAATATGGGGCTGGGAGATACCGAGTTTGTTGAGTGCCATCACCATACAGGTGTAATACATGTATTTTGATAAATATTAATACAAAATACAACCATTTAAAATTGAATTTCCCTCCCCCAATGAAAAAACACATCTTTATTTGCACAACTTTATGCCCTCTCATTAATAACAACAAATAAGTATAGATTTTGTGCTGTTCTTTGTTTTGCAATAATAAAACAGTAATTAATAACCCAAAACATTTCATCCAGGGTTGATTAAAGCAACAGCACAGCATCTTTCAAGAGCCAGTAGCTGTCATGAAGCTCTGCCATTCACTCCTCTAACACGTGCTCACTCATAATTTCCTCACCTTCTCTGTCTGGGCTGTCAGACGTGATATCAGCTGTTTTCATCAGCTGGTCACATCTGTCCAATAGAACAGCGACACGCCAGAAATGTTAGCCTATCATCTTTTTGCTCTATTTTTTCTCTTTACCTTTAGTTCATTCATGCTTCTGTTATGCACCTCTCCAACCACCCCATCACCACCTGTCCTTGCAGATTCAACAGTTACATTGTTTTATCAGCCTGTCCATTGTCTCGGCAGAATCATTAGCCGCCGCCACCACCACCAGTGTCTGGACTCCATGGGAGATTTATCCTGCCTGTGCACAGTGCAGACACCCCTTGATTATTAAAATCTCCCAGTCAAGTCAAAGCACCAAAGAGCTTCTGACAAGACCTATTATCACATATCATTTGTTATAATAAACTAATGTCATTACTTAATTCACTTGTCTCTCTCCTGACTGAAATTGCCTTTATCTTTATTGTCATCCAAGCTCTATACCATCCACTCACACTACACCGTTTAATCTCCTTCAAACTCATGGATGACAGCTGTTGACTGTTACAGAAAATTGCAAACACACCTGAGCGTTTGCAAAGCTATGCGATGTGTACATCATAGGTAAACACACTGACAGCAGGGAGTCTCACACACACACACACACGCACACACACAGGAACACACACTAACAGTATTCTCAGATCCGTTCCACAATCACTCGTTAATCACCTGTGTTCCCGCTTGGAGAGGCGTCTCGATCCTCTGCACTGTCACTCGCTTCATGCGGAGGCCCGCGTTAAAAGGAAGAGACAGGAAATGGGAATCTGTTCAACCAGGGCGTGCTGGCAAATTATAGTCGCTTGCATCTCTGCAGAAGCCGCCTTACGGGTTCATTCCTGAAAATCAAGGCTGTAAATGAAAGGATATGGAGCAGGGGAAGCAGAAAAATGGGTAAATACAAGGTGATCAAAATGGCTACACTATTTACTGAGCTGCATTTACAATTGGATTTGATTCATTCCTAATAAGAATAGGGTTTAAAATTGAAATTAACTGAGGATTGCTAGTATCATAGCAATCGTTCAGTGCTGTAAATGACATCTGTTTCTGTAGCATCTACGATTCCAATCTTCCTGTTACTGTCCAGACCTGTGAGTCATTTGTGCGTAGTGCTCATAAGGCAATACATACAGCTCTATATTGCTCCACAGAAAAGGTCTGCAGCACAATTGATGGCTTCTGTCAAAGAGAATAGTACCAATCTTTATTTATCATGCAGAGGTTAACAGAAAGTCGAATCTGCACCCGCAAGTCCAAATGAGAAGAAATTGTCATTTCAAGCGAAGACAAAGAGGCTCCATACATGACAAAAGCTTAAGGTGGGAATCCTCTGCTCTTATGAGGCCATTAAAGTAGAAAAGATACAACACAATGCGTTCTATAAATTTCACACCCAGCCATAAAATGAAGACAGACATTTCCACTGAGATTTCTGTCCCTCCCTCTGAGAAACAGGCCACAGGGGTGATATTATATATTGGTGTCACCCTGATGCTCAGGGCGCATAACAGTGTGATAACCAGGGACCTAAAGGCCCCTCAGCACTGATGAAATATAGATTACATTACTTGAGATGGGAAAATTTGGCCAATATGCACACATATATACACACCCAACAAACATGTGCAGCATATCCACACTCTCACAGAAAATAAAACCCTCCACATGTCCAGTAATTTATCTTCTGTTGTCTGAAACTGCCCTCTGATGACCTCCCAGCCCGCCTTTTAAAATACAACACTCATAACCTAAGCCTGTTACATGTTAAACATATTCTCCTATCTATTCTTACTTTTATAAGTATCTCTGGAAAGGAGATTGGTTGTAAAAATGCAAATTATGATGTTGGAACGCTGCGTTTCAGCCCCCTAATGGACGATGCTGCTTTTATCACCACTGACAAAAAAAAGTTCTATTTTTAGTGAGCCTGGTTTCAAAGACCACCTGCTCAAATCTTAAAGACACACAAAAGGCACATTTTGTTGAAAAAAAGGTACAGAACCGCAGCTTGATATCACTGTTGACTACAGAGATTCATGTGCAAACCAAAGCACAGTGTCTTTGTATTATACAGGACTTAAACCACACCGGCATGCCAGACAGTGTTAAATGGTCCAAAGGGAGCGACATCAGACTGAACTGTGGGAATCGCCCCGAGCAAGCCCAGATGGAGCAGCACCAATTTCAAGTGCCGCAAGCTGCTCTAAGGCCAATTGGTGTGATTGAGGTGAGGGTATTATCCAATCTGCACATGAAACTAGACACACCTGAGCTCAATTCCCTGATTACGGGCCATGCTGCAACGTGTCCACAGATATTGCTTAAAGGAGGTTTTTCTTCCTCCTTTCTCGAAAACAAAATAGCCTTAAATCTCAAGTAACGGCTTTTAAAAGATCTTCATCTGAATTTAATTGCACAAGACAATTAAAGCACTGTCAGCAGGTGGCGATGTAACTTAACCCTAAAGCTGTGATGGCCAATCAGAAGCCTATAAAAAAGGCTATAACTTGTCGGCAATCTGTTGCTCAAGGTCCAAATGTCATCAAAAACCTGCAATTCTATGTTATGGGAGTGTTGGTTTATGAAGTGACCTCTGCAGCTCATTCTGATGCCTGACTTTCTGAATATGGTGGGACAGAAACTGTACATTGATGTGTAGTTTACCGCTCAAAATCCATGATCATAGGCTGAAACTTAGACATTATAGTCCTAGAAATGTTCAACTGTTAGCAATTTTTTGTTGTGTTTTCACTTTCATTCCTTTGTTTTGTGTGTTTAATTGTAGCTCTTTTTCATTCCCTTTTCCCAGTAAATCTAAAAATACTGCAGATCTCATAACGTACAGATGTCTCATGATGTTTGGAACTTTATTTATGTTGAGCCAATTCAAAGCAGAAAAAAATGTGTCCTTCCTGCATGCTGGTTTAATATGCACACCGATGATAAAATGTTAAAATAAAGCACAGTTTTCCACCTGGTTTCTCACTGAATCCCACATCAGTCCTGTTCACAGCAGTAACTCCTCCACTCTGTTGAACCTCTTCTGCCGTCACCTCAGCTCACCTCGCAAGTTCGCTGCTAGCTGGAGTTTACTTGCATAAGGGAGAAATCAGAGTCCACAGAGCATCCAAAGTTTCAGCATCTTCAGATCTCCTGACGAAAAAGTCCATGTCTAACCTCTCAAACACTGAAAACACTTCATCTCTGTATTTCCTCGTCTCTATGTCCCTCCCTGTCTCGGCTCTTTGAGGTATATAAAACAGATTACTAACTTGGCAACTTCATTTTCCCAGTTGTTTCATAAACTGAGCCTTGAGCTATGTACAATTTTTACACTTAAAACTTGAGAAAAAACTTAAACCAAAGTTAGCTAAAACTGTTTGTAGTTATTGGATGTGCATTTAAATAGGAAGAAAGTGGATTAATGTTATATTTGATCTTCTCTCTTTTTTTATTGCATGTACTTCAATAAGTCCTTTATGTACATGCAGCAGCATGTCTGACAGCATAAATAACACACTCCATCTTTTCCACAACATAACATGCAGTTATCAGAAGGTAAATTACAGTTTGATTTATCAGTCACTGATACCTGAGACAAGTATTATTAGTGTTTTCATTGCTCTGATTTGAGACCTCTGCAGCACAAATTACATATTATGAGTTTAAGTCTGTTTCTATTACACTTTGCTTCATTATGTTTTGATCAACAGACCAATCTTTTCACCTTAACCGAGTGTAAAAACTGTCTGATGTTTTAATTTTTTTCAAAATTAGAAAATGCACATTGAAAATGTCCTTGTTTTTTAGGAGTCTCCATTTTAGCCCAGTTGTTTGTACTGTTTATTGATTTGTTTTGATGTGAACTACTGCTAAGGACAAATACTAAATGATTAAGTGCAGCCTTCAGGAAAACATGTTGTTTTATTGTTGTTAATGCCAATGCTGTGAAATGTGACTCAGCAGAGTGTATTCATCTCAGACTATATTACAATTATTTCTCCAAAAGAAGGTAAAAGCAAAGGATCTGTGTGTTTTTTAACAAAGGTATATTGTGAGAGGTAAGGTTTTTTTTTGTTTGTTTGTCTGTTTGGATTTTTTTAACTGCAAAAGGAGGACTTACAAAAAGTTTTGGAAACCATCAAACACTGGCCACAAGCTTTTCTGCACTCAGGATCAATCTTCTTGTCACATCACAAAAGCAGGATTTTTCCCATCTTTCTATCCGTGAAGGGACCTGTAGTCCCTTTGAGTCCAAGACGAGTTCTCTCAACACACACTCACATACACACACACACACACACATACACATACTCACCCTGATTCACACCCTATTCTATTACCTCTCAAAGGAGTTGTTAGACAGATAATGAAGTCAGCAGCCCAAGGGATAACTAGTGGTTCTTGGGTGTAAACAAGTCACTGTCACTTCTGCTTTAGAATTCACTTTATTCCATCAAGGTTGTCCTCTAAAGCAGTCTGCTGGCTTTAAAGTTGGCAAGCTAGGACAGCTTGAAAATTCACTTCACTTTCAACTCAATTGGACCAATTGATGGGAGAGAAAAAATGAAGAGCAGAGCAAAGGTAGCCGCACAAAACACACACACACACACACACATAGTATATGAAGTGAGAGATAAAAAAATCTGGCTCCCATTAACAGGGTGTGCTTTAAGAAAGAAATACTTTGCCAGGCACATTAAAGTTTCTTTTGCTGTTATTTTACGGCTGCTGTCTCAAGCAATCTACTTGACCATTTTTAAATTCCACCTGTTAGTCATTTAGACCCCACAATATGTAAAAAATAGGGCATAGGAATAAAAATACTGGAATTATCCTTTAATGTAGCTCCTTGTGTCATTTATCTCTCTCATTCACTTTCAGTGGATATGAAGCAGGACCAACTAACAACCAGGAGACTCACTGCCTCCATCTGCTTGTAACAAGCCAACAAATTAGCAGCAAATAAATCAGTTAGAGGTGCCACTAAAGGAGCCAGCGGAGAAAGAAAAAGCGAGCGGAGGGATCGAAAAGAACTGGCAGACACACAGAGATCAGTTTTCCTAAAGTTGAAGGAATTTGAGTGAAATTGAGCTCCTCATTTGCCTCATCTGTTCGTCTCCGTTCCAGCAGAGCAGCTCTCGGTGAGAAGTTTCCATCTCAGGCTAATTGTTTGCAGACACATCTCATCAGACTGTCAGCAAACAGACCGCAGGTTGGGTTAAATATCCGCCTGCCAATAGTAGGCAGGAACTGTTGGGCAACATCACCGGCTTGTCAAAACGGCAACCTGCTTGAAGAGGAAGTTACTAGATCAGGCACTTAATAAAATGGAGTGCACAATTTATGTACACTATTGCTTTGTGTCAAGAGGTAATGATATAGGAAATACCAGAGGAGTAAATCAATTTTCAAAAGGAATTTTTGACTTCTGCCTTGCTTTCTTAACTTAAAAGCATCTGGTGGGTGACATGCTGTCAAAGTTTGAAAAAATAATTTTACTGAAGAATGAAAAAGGCTTTTATAAAGACCACAATTGTCCCAGAGCCTTGATATGATCACATCCTGAGTAACACAAATCCACACACTCATTCACACCACACACTTGTGCCCCCACAGCTTCTGAAATCTATTCCTCCAACAGCCAGACTCATTCGGACCAACCATTCTTTTACATCTAAGTGTTTTCCTCTCCTAATATAATCTACTGCTGCAGCTGTTTCCACCACCGTAGCATCCTCTTCTCTTTCTGCCTGTTTACATCAGTCTGTTTCAATCCAAAACAGGTTGGAGAGCGGCCCAACAGGGGTGTAAAGTGATGCCTCACCCCCATCTCCTTTGTTGATTGGACTCCAGCTCTTCAAAGATGAGCACCTTCCAGGCAGCTTGGCTGGAGCTTTCAAGGCTGGTGTGGTGGGATTATGGTGATTATTCCATGGCACCGGGAGCCAGTGGCAAATGATAGCCTGGTTGACTCACTGCCTCACGGTTAGACATGCAGCAACCTTCAGGGAGCTGTTTTGTAGGTTAAATTGTACCTTTTTCTATTGGAAAGGGACAAAAGAATTTTTTTTAGCTTTACATTATTACTCATAATTTCACTTTTTTATGCTTTTATCATCTTTAAAAGGCTGCTTTACATCTGTTCTCACATTAGCTCAGGTTGTTTGATTTCAGGCTGGATGTACTTGGTACTTTTGCTAAAGAGTTAAAAGCAGAAATGGCTTCCCAGTGTATTTCCCCAGGGACACAGCTGGTCAGTGTAATCTGGGCCTATCAGTCATGTGTGGTCGCAGGTTCTTTAGTAACATTAGAGTTCTGCCCCAACATACACTGATAGGAGAGAATCAAACCTAAAAATCAATGACCTTACATCTGTCCTGGTCATGTTTCCACTTCTTCCCACTGTGCAAACATGGCGCCATAATATCTCTTAGTGACGTCATTTGAAACCAAAGTCTGCGGTATCTGGGTCTATATCCAACTCAATTGTGGGCTCAGGTTAGCTGTTACATTACATGGTTTATGTTACAGTCCCATTTTTAGCATCAAATGAGTAATTTAAAACCAAATGTACCAAAACATTAACACTTGAACATACACAAATGAATTAACAACTAACTTCAATGGCAGAAACCATCTTAAGGGTGTAGTATCTTCTAGTAGTGCTGTGAAGATGCTGATGAAGAAATCTCCGTTGACACTGACTTGATTGTATATAATGAAGTCTATTCCAAAGAAGTACAGTATCAATCAGGTGTTCCGGACAACCTGAGAGAGCATTCCAAGCCAATATGAATCTCTGACGTACAGCTCAAACATTTCGCTTATATAGACTTAGCCAAGGCATTGTCCTTCAAGAAATACAACTCTGAACAGATGGAACCCTTTAATCATTATACTCAACATTTGAAGGATCCCACTCCTGATAACAAGACAAGGCCTCAATGCTGCAAAACATCTTCTTCCTCAGCCAAGGTCATTAGTATGTTGCAACACAGGTTAGCAAGCAGAGAAAATGTTTCAGGTCAAATCAGGACATAGTAAGAAAATACTAATAGAAAAGAAGTGTTAAACCATATAAGGTTATAGCATAATATACCACGAGGGAAAATTTATTTGACCTGTAGACCTACTTTCATCCTTTAATTTGTCCCATGTTCTATTTGCTAGCATTCGGTGACAGCAATTGTATGCTTAAATTACAGCCAGACACCAGGGGGCGATCAAGATCTTTTGGCTTCACTTTAAAGGGGGGTGTCACGTTGTCCAGATTTATTTATCTCCCTATTATGACTGCATTTACTATTGAATCTGCCACATTGAACTGATTGTAAATCAAAGCCATTATTTACACTGACCCTGTTTGCACTCTTCCTGATTAACAGAGAAGGAAGCAGCTTTTTCTGCCTGTTCTGTCTGTTTGTCAGTCAGAGACTCACTCTCTCAGTGTAGCACGAGCTTCCAAAGAGCTATTACCCGCAAATATCTGTCGACATTTATATGAGCCTCAAAGAAAATGAGACATTGATATTAGCATGAAATACTATTCAAGTGAGAATCCTGAGGTGCCCTCAGTTAAAGACAGATGTGTAAATTCATAAAGCTCTTACATTTAAGGGCATTCAGTGAGTCTCATTGTGATTATATAAATAAATTGAAGTGGGCTTCTTCATTTTATATCCATATCTTTAGCTATTGATTTGATTTACAATCCCTCAGATTCTTAATGTGAAGAAGGATATTTACGCTTGTGATGGATGCATTACCGTATCCACAAAGACAAAATGTTCCAGACTGAACTACAGCGACCTCGATTATTCATAAAAATCCTCTTGAGCAGTGTCTCTTCCACTCAGAGAGGAGCTGTGGATTGTATCTTTCTTCACAGTAAGAGGCCAATGCATTCCATTACCGGCATGTTACACATTTCTAACCGGAATAATTGCAAATACATTGAGGGGAACAAAAAATGCATGCAGAGTGAGAGGCTGAGTGAGAAACAGCAGTGTGGATGCATCTGTCACTCTCATCCTACAGGGGTGGGCTGGAAAAGGAGAAGCAGGATAAAGGTGCATGGCACATAAACACAATTTAATGTTGCAACAGTTTGCGTTTGGTTCATTTCGATGCATTTAATAGAACAGAAACTGAAATTAAATGTATTGTTCTACAGTCTATCTTGGGGCACAATTGCAAATAAAAGACAAGAAGGAGTCAACATCAACACTGTGTATCAGACAAAGAAGCAGATAATTGACAATTGAACTACAATAGATGTATCAAAAAGGCACACAGGTGATTTGCAGAAAAGAAAAAAAAGCCTTTGCATTGTGTGAGACAGATGGTGGCAGGAGCTCAAATAATCAGAAGAGAGTTCATAAAACAAAAATGTAATCTTCCCAGTGAGGGACGTGCAGACATGTTTACCATGAATTAAGGGTCAAAGTAACTCTGAGTGCACTGCAGTCGACCGCATCTCCAGTTCACGAACACAGTCACATTCAGTGAAGACAATGAGCAGCACTCGCCCTCCCTCACAATGCCGCCCTGCTGGTTGCGCTTTGCTGCTACACTGCCGACGACTGTGGTGACTGATTTCTCCCTCCACCACTTCTCACTGTGTTACTGCATTTAGTGTTCATATCTCTCCCTTTGTGCTTTTTGTATATCCCATATCTCAGTTTTGTGAGTCTTTTGGGTTCTGTTTTGTGGAGCACTGTGCAGGTTTTTGGGCTCCCCAGTGAATCATACACTGCCGCTCAGATTCACTGGGGAGGACCTTCAGGAAACGGAGCATATTTTGACAAATAAAGTGCAAAACTATTTGCGAGATAAATAGTCCTCTTCCTGCTGTTGTGTCTATGACAAAAAAAAGGAAATGGAGAAAATCTCTTGCATATTTGTTATTCTAAGGCAGAGGTAACAAGATTTTAATCTACAAGTTATTATCAGCACAGGTGCTCATGTCTCTGGAGACCTCTGAGTTATAATTGGTAAATGAGATTTTTTGGTTTTTCAATTATGCTAGAGTCACAAGTCTGACATTTGAGAGCGCGTTTGATCCGGTGGTCTTTACACAGAGTGGTTTATAAACAGAAGGGAATAGAGAGAAACATAATGGAGCACCATCCATCTCTGTGCAGTTGCCTTATTTTAACCAATAATGTTGTTTACATACTGAGAGATGAATTCATTCCTTCCCAGTGGACAAACTTTGGATTATAAGTTTTCAGTTTGTAAATTCCACCAGCCTCTTGGAAGGTCGAGGACTTTGTTTGGAGATCGATTTTGCTAAGACATCCAATTCGACTGATAAATATTCAGTGTGTGATGAAATTTTTTGAATTTACTTTATGCTGCAGCAGGGGAAGAAAGTTCTGTCTGAGACTGTGATTACATTGGTCTGTGTTTACTTGGGGAGACGTCTTGCTGTCTGGACATTTAAACCGAAACGATTAAACCTGCTCTCTGGATTCAAGACACTCCGCATGTTTTAGCTGCTCTTCCCTTCTCTTTGTGCCTACACCATAAAACACGCAGGCTCTAGAATTTTTAATCAAATAATTGCTGTGAAATTAGTTGGTAACATATGCAAATGCTGATATATGAATATGTTGATGTTCCGAGCAGCAGCCTTGAGGATCTGCCTCTTGCATTCAGTTGATACAGTTTGGACTTTATGACCTTGATTTTCCATTTAGAAAACAAAAAATCCTTTTAGTGGTGAGTTGTTTTAACAAAACCAGCGAAAAGTGCAGTGTGGTGGTTAACATTACTTCAGATTGATTTATTAAAGAAAAACATGCAGATTATCTTTAAAAACCCACACCATAGTATGTTAGGTAACACTTTTTATTATGCCTTTCCATATGGAAATGGAGGCTTGGTCAGTTTTAATACTACTCAATTTTTTTCTGTGATTATTGCATCCCTTAAAACATTGGGATTATAAAAGTTTTTGCCTCCAGGAAAAAAAAGAAAGATTCTTGACAAAACTGGTGCAGTTTTTGTTTTGCTTTCAGGTCCTGTTTCTCAGTATTCCCAGGTGCAAATCCCATGTGGGATACATGACATGCAGTGCCTACCGCCTTCATACTTCAAAATACTGCCATTTCATCCACAGCTGCACAACAACGTCATCGATCAAACGAAAAAATAACCTGTAGGTTGTCTGTCACTGCCATCACAACCCATATGTTAAGATTAGGAAAAGGTCACAGTCATGGTAAAAGCAAACCAGCACTGACTGTTGTTACGAAACATGATATATACAGCTGTCTCCCATGTCAAAAAAACACATTATTTATTACACCCAACAATCCACCCAAATCTCCTGCATACAACACGACGATACACTTTAATCTTTTGTGCCACTTCCTGATTGAGAAAAGACGTTATTGAAACTCCTTGAGAAATGAGAAAAACCTCACTGGTTAAACTTGTATGCCCTTCCCTCACAGATGATCACTTTACTTCCTGTAATACATTTTAGTAATATTAATACATATTAAATCCATATTTAATGTCAAGTGTCTGTCTTTAGTGGAAATGTTCTTTCCCTCTGTATCTTCTATTAGACAAATGTATACTTTATCATGTACAGCTGACATCAATACGATACCAATCATTTGTAATTTATTTCACTGTTTAACCACTTCTACTAAACCTGTTCTCACTCCCAACTTAATATAAACTGCAGCTTGGTCAGGATTCTTTGGCATCACCTTTAATAGCAGGTTGTACCCTGCTTAACAAGGCTGTTAACAAAGCACAAGGCCTAAAAGTAACTACAATGAAAACCCATCTGCATCAATACTGGATGCCCATAGCAATGATTCCATCCAGCCAAGTACAAATAGATAAAAAGTCCAGAGAGAGGTGAAGGTTGCAGTGAGGCCAAGACACTGAGGTTCAAGTCCAAGAGAAAGTGAAAGTCAGAGATTGATTCCTAAACCTAACCAAGTATTATTTTAGCCTTAACATAACCAAACCGGAACTCTTTCAACGTTTTTCACACATGTTTAAAAACAGCAGCAGCTTCACTACATTAACATGTCACGTGTTAACATGTAAGAAAGGTTTAGTGACATAAAGGGTTCCGCCAGGGGGGTCTTAGTGTGCTGAAAAGGTGTCAGAATGTGATGAGTGGAGAATGAGAGCGTGTTGGCAAATGAACAAAGAATTTGCCATTCAAGGCTCTTTGAGTGTGGTTTAAATGCTACGTAGGGGCATTAAATTGCTCTCTAACTTCTTGAATTCCTCTCTCACTCTCACTCTTTCTCCATCTTTGAGCACCAGCAGGTGTGCAGACTTCAAATGGACAGGTTCATTAGAGGTTTCTACAAACTTAGAGGTGGAATCCTGGGATGTAATTTTGAAGATTTGTCACAACTTCAGTATCTCTCAGACACCACGGACTAAGAATGTTCTTAGTATTCATGGTGTTTCCATGTAGACTTCCTTTGACAGCAGTGGACTCAGCTCAGTGTGATAAACTAGACAAATCTCACATGACCTGCAAAAAAAATTTAGATTTAAGATGACAGTAATCCAGAGGGAGTGACCAGGTAGGTGTTAGGCATTGCCTACATTGCATCACGACACATGATGTCAAAGTGTGAATGTCAGGCTACAACAGTGATATTTGAGAGTGTCGTCTCATTTACTAATACAAGGTGTGACCTGAAAGCATCTATAATGCATAAAGTACAATCATACAACAAGAAAACCAAATACCCAAGAGGAAGAAAACACCAAAACAAAACTCTCATGTCCTGCTTTCTCTGTGTTGTTCTGTGCTCAGGACATTTATTAATGATCATCATTGTTCAATATCTTAAAAGTCTTACATGAAATCTGTGATTTTACACTGGTGGACACTGTATGTCTTGTATCCAACATCGAATTTCCTCCTGAGAATTCTGACAAGACCACTGCTGGTCAATGTAGTCCCAAGAATGAAAGTTTTAGTAGCATCTGTCAGTGTAGGAACTCCAACTCGACCAGACAGTGATGTAACATAATCACAGACGCACTGAGGCTAGGACAGACATTTGTGTTTATAGAGCTGCCAAACTTTGCTTTAGTTCAGCCAATGAGATGTGAGGAAATGCCAGTTTATCGAAAAGCTAGTAACCACAGCAACCCCTATTATTTTACTTAACTAAAAAAGTAAAATAATAGGGGTTGCTGACTGGCACTGACTCTTATGACTACATAGGACATTAAAATAGAGGTAGATACTAAATGACCATGTAAGTGTACTGACCTCTTGTCTGATAGATTATTAAATTTGTTCAATATGAGTTTACACCATCGATTCATTGAAAAAGTGTCATCATCACTCGCAGTAGGTCATGATCAGCTCACAGGAGCTCGTGGAGGACTCAGCATTTTGCCAACTGATGATTCAACCGGGCGGAGCGTGCTGTGATGGAGGCTTAAAGCTTGATTCATCCACCGGAGGACGGTCTTTCTAATCACTACACCACCCTGCTGTTTCAACCTGAGGCAACAGGCGTGTGGTAATGTTTCTAAAGACCGGTACCACCTGTGCATTGCGATCAGCAGGGTGAAAAGTCTGCAAACCAGAATTTTGACTGCAAATGTCATGTTATGGTCTTAATAAGGTGGGTTGTTGGTAATTTACAAAAGAAATATTAATCGAGTATAATGATAGGAACTCTGTGCTCTGAAATAAAATGAAAGTAAAGCCGGGGGAGTGAGGTAAAAGGACAGAAAGGAGGACAGAATCATCTTAGTAACAAAAAAAAGAAAAAAAAAGTTGAAGCTTTTGCAGATGAAATGAAATGCATCTTACTTCCCTCCACTGTGCACAATGTTCTGCATCAGAGTGTATGATTAATGAACACAGCCTGCTCCCAGTCTGCTTTCTGCGTCGTATATTACAAACGGGCGATGAGAGATCACAGATATATCTATAAAGCATCATAAATGATTATGCTGCCACCAGGGAAACTGTTTCCCTCCATATTCATAAGCAATTGTTTGCTGGCTGCTGTGATTAAACAGGGCATTATTTGATAATGGAAATCTCAAATAAATGAGCATTTTATTTAATGTTCCACAGTATATCACAAGAAGAGCAGACACAACACAGTGCCATTCTCAGTGTTTGGTTAGGACCCCCGTTGTGTCTATTTTTAAAAACAATGGTAACCCATTAGTGTCTATTTGCAACATAAACCTTTCTAACTAACAGGTTTAGGTTGTTTAAAGGACAATTCTACTGATATTTAGGTACCATAGTTA
>JAPZDY010000006.1:15535451-15550775 GCA_029783645.1 Ctenochaetus hawaiiensis | reverse complement strand
ACTGCTCTACCTTTGGTTCTACCATTCCACCCCATCCACCACTTCTCTTTTTGATGGTTTTCTCTTTGGTTTTGACTGGATGGGGCCACTGCTAAGATCATTCAGTATTGCCAAGGCTCGATCTGCATTGTAGTGAAGTCACATGCTGCTAAAACTAGAGAAAGACCGATATGTTTTTTCAGGGCCGATACTGATACAGATTATTAGTAGTCAAACCGATATTCATTTGTAGTAAAAGTGAAAATATTGGCGTCAAAATTTTGAATAATACAAACTCCAACACTTAACTTCTTTTAAATGCCTTTAAGCATGTTTATTAAACAGCTTTTTCAGATTTGCAACATATTAAAGGTTTTTTTTTTTATCTTAGACAATAGACATCTTTGTTTTAAAATTCTGACAAAAAGTGCAGGGAGCTCCCAGGCTCAGCAGCATGTCTTATAAAGTTTAATGAAAACTCAAACAAATAAATAGCTCCCTAAAGTTCTGCTGATTGGCTGTTACCCATGCCCCGGCTCTGCGTGTAACCAATCAGATGGTGCTGTGGGTGGGTCAATGCTGGAGACAGAGTAGTGACTGCAGACAGAGAGGCGTGGCTGCATCAGAGCCAAAATAAGCTGGTTTTAAATTGATCTCTTATCAGTCGTCGGATTAAAAAAAAAAAAAAGGCTGATGCCGATATGCGTCAAAATGCTGAATATCAGCGCCGATAATCGGCCCGGCCGATAATTGGTCTATCCCTAGCTAAAAGACACTAAAAGGGAATTTTTTGTAATGCTTCTGACCAAGCTCTGACAATGTGACAAGTAAAAAGTGAAAAGGTGTTGGCATATACAGTGAGAGTATGTGTTACCAAAAAAAGAGTATGTCAAATCATTGCAGCTCAGGTATATTAAGTCCCTTCAAATTCACTGATGTGTTTAAGCGAGCACTTCTTCCAGGTATTTCATGGAAAAAAAGGAACAAATACTGAGATAGATTAACAGAAAAGTGAAGGAGGGGATAAAGGAAATATTATGGCTTTGAACTTTGTTAAACAGAACAGACAACATTTCAACAAAAGGCCATTTTTCATTTTGCAAATGTACTGAGATATATTATTATTAAGTCAGTCAAGTGGCTAAAAGGAGGTGTGGATAGTAAAAAATACTTGCCTTAACAAACTTTGATTTATTTTTTCACTTTGCAGTTTATCAATGATCCCAGTGGAGATTTCAGAATTCGTATATTCCTATAAACCTTTCCACGTTGAAATCCTACTACTGTGAATCCCTTGTTGATAAAATGTTTGCTTTTGGAGAAATATTTTCAGATTTGTATTTTTTTGAGATTTCTCAGTTGCATTCAGTAATATTTGCCAGTTGTTTGATGTGTTGAATCCTGTTTTATTATTAAATTAAAGAACAGAAGTCCATTATACAGAAGCTCTTTTCTTTATTTTCCTGCTCAAGGACTAAATATAGGAATAGATGTGCACACAAATATCCTTCTACAACTAGAAATTGTGCAATCTTCATTCTCCAGCGATTATCACTTTATATTTGTCTGAACGCCCCTTTCCTGAGCCCACAGTATTTAATGTAACACTTGTGTGTTTTTTACCTGCTCCCTTATCACTTTGGCTCCTGCGGGACAGACGAGGCCAAAAACAGTTCTGTGATTTTCCATCACTTCGGCTCCCATGTGGAATACTGAGTGAGAATGGGAGCTGAAAGGACAAAGTCAAAAAGCTCAGTTTGGACTCCAGTGTGAGTGGCACAATTTTTAAGAGACCAGTGAGAGAGAGAGAGAGAGAGAGAGAGGAGAGAGGGAGAGAGGGAGAGGAGAGGGAGACTGGAGATTCAGGTTCCTCCTCTCATCCCAGAAATAGCAGCTATTTGATCGTTGATGGGACTTCTGGCCAGTCTGCTGATAGGCCATATAGCCTGCTCTTTAACTGAGTGTGAGACTATCCAACATAATAAGACAAAAATAATGGAAATGCCAGCACAAAGATAGGAGCAGAGGCAGGGATAGAGGGCTCTAATGGTGTAGAGGGGGGACTTGTTCTGGCGTGATTTCGGGCCACCAACAACCTCAGAGGATGTGGTCAGTGCTTTCCGCTGCTAACACTGATTTTGATTGATCATCTCGGCCTCACAGCATAAAGATAGTAGTGAAAAAATGCCATTTCAGCAGCCTTTGCAAATATGCAGCGACTCAGTGCAGTTCATATCTGATCACGGGCCAGGTAGGCATCTAAGAAGAGCTTACTGTATTTTCTTGAAAAAGGAAAACTGTTAACTCCAACTAAAACCCATTTTGCTACCCAGGATGTAGCAAAAGCATAAGAGTCTGTGGTTAAAATTATAATCTGATGTTTAAACCTCAAAAGGAGAGTTTATGTTTGCATCTAATAGGTGACAAAAACATATAATCACATGGAGGTGTTCACTCAGTGCTGACAACAACAGTGTGAAAACTATAACTGTTACAACCTTTTGCTATCGAGGCAAAATTTCTTCATTTTCTTTCTATTCTCTTAATTCATCCTGAAGATACAAAGCATTGTGGTTGATTGCAGCTGATTTGAGGTGAAATGACTAAAATGTAATGACTAGGAATTATGCAGCGTGTCGCATTTGTCGTTATTGTTATGTGTCATTTAGTTTTCAAGCTGAGAACGCACAAACAAACGTTCCTAACCCACTGTGAAAACACATCGAACGTTTAAGGAATGACTTTCACACATCGCAGTCACAGATGTTGCCTTTAGAATTACGATGCAGCTCCAAATGCAGGATACTTATCCAGATTACACACATAAAAATCAAACAAGTCTGATATGATAATGACACTTGTGACTGAGCAGAGGCTCAGTGAAGAAGCAGCAGCAGAATGAATTCTTGAATTATGTACACTGCCAGAAAACACAAGATGACTGTCGATGAGCTTCACCATTTTTATGGGCTGGATTTGCTACATTCAGGACTCAGTCACACATACGTGCAATCAACAGTGGCAAATATTTACATCCCTGTTACATTCAGTCCATGAAAGCAAAGCAGCTTTGTGTTGTGGTTTAACTTAAAGGTTTTGATAAGAACTTTGATGCCTTTGCACACAAGTGGCTGTATCCTCATTCAAAAAATATTAGTCGTCATGAAACATTTGGGATGTTTGTTTCTGAGTTTCTAACTTGATACAAAATAAAGCACAAGCTATACTTTTAAACAACAATAGGCTAATTATTCATTAGACAAAATAAAAGAAGGCATTGAAAATTAATTAGGTGTTTTATTTTATTTCCATAAAAACAGTGGGATAAATCTTTGAAACAAGCTGAAATGGCAATAACCTGAGAACAAGAATATTAATTAAAAAAACACAATCATAATCCCCATCATTAAACCTCCTGAGCAGGCCGACAGTACTATTGTCATCTATTTACCCGTTCTCCTTTTCTTATAACTTCTCTTATCTCTAACTCTTAAACAACAAAAGATCTTTAAGTGATACTCGAAATCTATATATTTGTCTCTAAATATGGCTTTCAATAAGTTTGTAATTAAATTAAAGTTTGTTATTACCACCAGTAGTTGTGGTTAGCCTGACTTCTTCATGTTAAAATATTGCTTTTCTGTCACCTCATTACAGTACATTTCACTGTTGTTGGGTAGAGTGCACTTAGATCATGGTTTAAATTTATATTCTGTTGTTAAAATCTAGAAAAACAGTCCTTTTAACTTACCCACTCTCATCTTTCACTCTCGTTCTCTCTCTTTCCATATCAAACTCTTTATTTCCCTCGGTTTTGAAGGAAAAAAATGAAAGCATCAATTACCCTCGTACAGTACAGTACATCATGTTGGGATATAAAAGGCTTCATTCTTTCTGGTGAATAGAGAGCGGCGATAGGAACAGGGCAGCCTTCCCAGTAGATGAAATAAAATGTAAAATGTTTGCATCATTTTAATTAAAATGATAACTCCGTGGGTTTTATCAGGAAGAAAAAGCGCAGATGCAAAATAATGTAACAACAAAGAAGTGATTATGTGTTTGTGTTATCGCAAGCCATGTTCACTGCACACAGTAATTGTATTTTATGATTTTGTGCCCGCTGCACAGTCACAATTCCCCTTTCCAATGATGGCTTATGTTTCCTAGTAGTGCTTCGAAACACCCCACCAAGAACATTTTGGATTAGAGCAATATTGCGGCTGAGACAATTCTGACAAACCAATAGCACATCAGGCATACACTCACTCAAACACACGCACACACACACATACACAGTTACACACTCTCATTCACTCTCTCACTCACTCTATCTCTGCCAGACAGGGGTGTCAGCCAAACAGTGCTATTTGCTGGAGCAGGACTGGCACTTCTCCAGACCATGGGGGTAGCAGGCTTGGCAACGCAGATCACTGATGGACTCATTGAAGCGGTTCGCCAGCATGGACAGCTTGCTACCGTGACACAGAGAGCAGGGAGCGCAGCCCGAACCTCCACAATGCTGGCAGCTGTCTGCCTCCTGGAGACAGAAGAAACACATTAGAGGAGAGGAGAGGAGGAGAGGGAAGAGGTGAAAGGGAGGAACTGTAAGGTCAGAAAAAGGGTAAATAAAAAGGGGAGAAGGAGGCTGGAATGGGTGAGAAAAGGCGAAAAAAGGGAAGTTTGGCAAGTGAGGGGAAAATTTTGTCTGACATAATTTGGCCATTGCTGTATATAATATGTTTAAATTTACAGTCAAGCGCACCCGTAATTTTTAATATACCTTTTCAAAGTCTGCAAACGTGTCAGATCTGATTAACTTGCTACACTTTTAGCCAATTCATTAAAAGCAGACATTAACCATAGCCTCTTTACTAAACAACAATGTGGAGTATTTTTCCAGTATGATTTATAATCAAATCCCTTCGTAAGTAGCTTTGTGCTGCAGGATAATGTACTGTCAGCTGGTCATCTTTAGAGCCAGCTTTCAACCTTGCAAAATTTATGACAGCAAGCAGCTGCCTGTAGATTCAATGCACAGACACGCAATTCACTAAGGTTTAAATCTTCACAACTACTGAATGTTATAAATCGGTAGAAAGTTGTAAAAACTGTGCACAGCCAAGGCTTTGGATTTTCCTGCGTGACTAGGATGTTGCTGTTGTTGTTGAGGTTTCAGGTGAGTATTCAAGTGCCACCAAAAAAATGTCTTTTGGATTTCCTGTAGGAGTCTCAAAGTAAAGTAAAAGACTTAGACTGCACAACAATGCATGCAGGAGTGTTTTAAAAGAAAAACACTCAGTAAATGTTGTCTATGAAGTTTTCTAATTTAACAACTTCCTCCTCAAAAAATGAAAGACAAAGTGACTGCTTTAAGAATAATGTTGTTGAGTTTAGGCATTAATAATTTTGAGACTTCTGGTTATAATTTGAATCAGACAATGAGTAACCATTAGACCACCATTGCCAAAACAACCTGCCCGGCACACTTAACCTTCCAGGCTAAGTGCCTCAGAAACAGCAAGCGAAAATATCAAACTCCAACTAAATTTCCCTTGAATTTCAAGAAAAAAGTTGTTGTCAGTTACTGGTTCACTGCACTGATGCAGCTTTTTTTAAGTTGCCTTTTCCAACTGCAACTGGTCACAAAAATCAACCTGGCTGAGCTTTACAAGACAAAGCTTCACGCAAGTTTTTCTGTTGAAAAAAAGATAATACTTTGGTTTGAGGCATCTAGGCCATTTTTTAACCCCGCGCACAGGTTTGGTGATATACTGTATTTACTCCCTATATTGTACAGATCAGTTTGTAGCAATAGTGAAAAATAGGTCCACACCGTTGCAGTTGCAAAGTTAATAACCATGCAGAGAAAACATCTATTCCTGTTTGTAATTAAGACAGTAAAAAAAAATCAGAGTTTTGCAACAAAGGCAGAAAGGATAAAGAACAGAACGTTAAAAAAAGAGAAATGAGCTTACTTACTAATGGAAAAGAAGCAGACACGGGAAAAAAACAATAGAGGTGAGAAAAGAATGGAGGGAGAGAAAGAGCGAGAACAGTAATCAGCCGGGGAGGTGAGAGGGAGGGAGGGGATAATAGCGAGCTGGGTATCCTAGCAGGCTGGCAAGTCGCAGGCAAATGCTGCAAGGGCAGAGTAAAACTGTGGACTCATCAGTATCTGTTCACAGTTGACAGATAACACCAGGACAATGGCACGGGAGCAGTTGCAGCATGAGGGGGGCAACAGGGAAAGAAAAGGGAAGGGGCACAAATAAGGTGGCATTTACAAGGAAACAGAGAAGGTTGTGGGATCAGAGCGAACGCCCCTTTGTGAACAGTTATGAATGACAACAATATGGCTGCAAACATGAAGCTGTAGTTATTCTCCTGAAAGCAAAGATGGGGTGAAGAAAAGATACCTGAGGACAAATACAGAGGAAGGAGGAGGAAGGAGGAGGACATGGTGAGAGTGAGAATACCAAGAAACAGAAATAAGGTGATAAAAAACTCGACCACAGCTCTGAGAATAATTTAGTCAGGCATCATTACCTTTGCCTCTGTGTCACTGATCTGTTTCATCTCTTTCTCCTCCTCCTCATCTTGTGTACAAAGAGCTTTCGCCCTCCTCCTGCCCCCCCTCTCCTTGGTCTTTGGGAATCCCTCCAGGTCCACAGGAGACACCACATGGTGCCGCAGCGGCTCCGACTTCCTGGGTGGTGCTCTGATGATGCGCAGGTTGCTGGTGTAGATGATTATTTTGCCAAAGTCCAACACTGAGGACTGAGGGACACAGAACAAGGTCAGATAACCTCACATCGGTTAATGTTAAAACATCTGGTGACCATTTCAATTTAGCCTTTCTTGTGTTTCACATTTAAAATATTTTCCACATTTCTTTCTTGCAACTCAGAGAGCGTGCCCACCCACATTTAGCTGTGGGCTTCTTGTGTGGGCGAGAAGAGGTTTGCTAGCTGAATGCAGCTGAAGAGTTACATCCCTTGTTCAAAACACAACATGCTTTGTTGCTTTGTTCTGGTCTATTGAGGATTCTGATGATGGAGACGTTGTAATTCCTCTTATTAATTTCCTGCTTTCTGTTGAATCTGACGATCTTTCAGACTCCAAAAAGACTGGGATTTGAAGTGTTTATTCAATTATTTATTGCATTTAATTCAATTTTTACAATCTAGGAATGAGTGTAATTGGGAACAAAACAATCAAAGTGGTCCAGGGATGAATCATGTATCACTGGCAACTATCATTGGTGATACACAGAAACACAGGAGACTCCTGGCTAATGTTAAAAGCTTATAGGTTTATAAAAGGATGTCAGTCATTTTGGCATGGTGGAAGGCTCCACAAACTACAATACCCATGAGCCACAGCAAGATGGCATACAGAAAGAGCCAGTTGGATGTGAGTATAATTGCAAATTCAAAACACTTTGTTGTTGTTGTTGTTTTAAGCGAGATTTAAATTCGAATGCCATCTTTGATGCTGAATCAATTCAAAATTTAGCCAGAATTTAAAAATGAACTGAATGAACTAAGTTCTCTCAAAATCTAAACTCTGTGATTTGATGTTTCCGGCCAAAACACACCTAGGGAATGAACTTCAACTTTTTTTTTTTTTGAAAGACCAAATATACCTCACTGAAATATTTTTTTTTTCACTTGGTGGCTAAAACTTATAATAAGGAACATTTTGAATTGATTATGTCTTAAAACAGCTTTGTCCTGTCTGTTCTGTTCGGCTGTGTTCAGACATCCAGAATGCTTCCATCAACATTTAAACCCAATTTCCAGGGTAACAGCAGTTAGAGAATGAGGAAGGAAGTCAATGATAGGTGTATTTTTGTTTTCATTGCTTGATAGAGAAACCTCTAGTAAAAGAAAGTACATATTATGAGTTCAACTGGAAAAGTTTCTCGCCAATGCAAGCAATAGTGCTACAACTGTAAGTGAGAAAACAGTGTATTAAAAAGATTAATCAGATTTTTACTTCAGGCTAAAATAGCTTCTTTCATTTCACAAATCAATATATCTGCCTCACTGATTATTACCAGTGACTTAGTGCTTACTTTAGTGCTCTTAGATTTCTGTCTTATCAAACTTACTTTCTGGCCCACGGTTTCTAAAACTTTTAAAATGATCTTACAAATTGATTTTTTTAAATATTCAGAACTTAAAAAAAAAATTTAAAGATTTTTTTTTTTTAGTGAATCTCTCTTATCATTAAACAGAGAGAATGGATTGAAGCCATATAGGAGGAAACTTATTAGACCTTGTACAGTCGGGGGTGTTCCTCCATGACCACTGTGCCGTCCTTTGATCAATTCCCTAAAAAGATAAACCCAAATCCAGATTGCTGTTTTCGGCTGATAAAAGTGATAAATGCTGGCCTTGGTCACCAGGGCCGAGCGTGCCTTTGTTTAGAGCATAAAAGCATGAAACTGACACTAAGCCAGCAGGCGATGTGACTGACCTCCCTCTCAGCCTACTGCACTAATGAAGCCGCTGCCTCAGCAGCTCCGCCGCTGTGTCTTTTTCCTGTCAGATGACCAATTTTGCTGCTGTTATTGTTCCACCTCAGTTGTTGTACAATATCCATCGAACAGCATGCGGTTGACGCTTTTAAATTTCCTCTGATTTTTGTATTTTAACTCTTGATTGCTTGTTTTGTTCTAATTAGGCTGATTTCATGTTGGCAGTTAATGGTGTGTTTGTTATGGTGTTTCTGTTTGCTTTCCAGCATATGTAGAGTAGTGAAGCTCTGTGGGGTATGCAAAAAAAAACAACCCTTCCAAGGAGCTGTGTTATTTTCTTATTATAATCCCATTTATGTAAGTTTATCCACAGATACATCGCATAGTGATCCTGCGCCAAACTTAGTATCTGTTCCAAGGGTGGTACATGCATAAATAGAACCATAATTTTAAGTTGTTAATTGCTTATTTCTGGAGCCTATAGGTGTTGTTTGAACCAGCAGACATTAATTTTTTAGACATCACATACATAAACAGGTACATATTATGTTAAACTGAAAAATGTTTCTCAATTTACAGCTTTACAGGAGTGATTAAAAATTAATGAAACCAAGTTGGTCGATGTGCCAACACACAACTTAAAGTTAAGTCAAATTACATTTATGTGCCATTTTAGAAGCTTGATTTGAATGCATTCATAATCCCAACAATAATGTGGTTTCTCTCTCTATGGATGCCTACACTCACAGCATCGTTTAGATGTGATGCATTAGTTCTATTACCAAACTGTTGTTTTATAAGATCATGTTTAAACAAACTGTAACCATGATGGGCATTTAAATTAACATTCAGCAAAATCTTATTATTTTTAATTCCAGTTCATTAAAGCTGCCCTGAAGAATGAATTGCACAATGAAAACTGTTTTTTAAGTACTTAATATTTCACACAGAACTGACAACGCTAGTGGGAAATCTAATCAGAGTTGATTTGGACTGATATTGAAATTTAGCTAAATCAAAACCAGCGAGCAGCGCTGCTTACTGTGGCATCTCCCTCAGCCTCCTCGGTCTGGCCTGCAGCGGGTTTGTAGCTTCCCAGTCCTCTGTACACGTTTATTCTCTGGGCAATGAGCCCTGTTGGAGGATAGACACCTGAGTACAAAATAAAAACATGTCAGGTTAGATTGAGAACTTCATTCAAGCTCTGGTTTCATCCTCTAACTGCACTTGTTGTAATTATCTGAATTTTTTCTGACGTGATGGAAAATTCTGAGACTGTGACAGTGACCAGTTATTAACTGTGATCACACAGGTTAGCTGTGTGAGGTAATGTTGCTGTAATTTATATTAACTACCACAATGGTTGACTGTAGTTATGAATCAGTGAGGTTTTATTTAACCGTCGGTTCCCAACAACAGCTTTCGGTTTAGTTTGTTCTATTATTTATCAGTAAAAAATTATGTCTGTGATAAAATATGTAGCATCTCGAACATGTCACTGATTCAGCTGATAGGTGAGCTTGTGAATGTGTAGTCTTGAGATGTTCCTCATCATCTGCAAATGTTGCTGTGACCCATTTGAGATGATTTTATGGCAGTTTTTACTGGCACACACACTCACACATACAAACACACAGCACCATGCATAGTCTCAATCATAGCCATTAACATTACTATTACTATCAAAGTAAAAAAAATGCCAAAGTAATTTCATGGAAACCACTCAACTGTAAAGGCTGGAGGACCATACAAATGTAATATAAACAGCTTTGGTCTCCCTGGTTACCAGCTTACATACTGTATAGGTATAATAGTGCAGTCATGCATTAAGAGGGCGCAGTGGTACGCTATATTGATGGTAGAAACCCACCCTGCTGGTCTCCATGAGGATCCTCAAACCCACAGAGCTGCTCCAAGTCCAGGTGACTGGGGGGAATCTTGCGGTGAATGAAACTATGAGGGTATTTCTCCTCTGGACTGTCCAGCTCCTGACCGTCCTCATACACATGCTTTAACACCCGACCGCTGTAGGAAGATGCCAGCTTGAACCTCACCTGTTTCAGGTTAAAGGTGACATGATTTTTCTCCTCTCCAATAAAGTTTCATGCTTATAAGATGAACTAGCATGCAAAACTACCATATGGTGACTAATTTGCACAGATTACTGGCATATAAGAGAAGATTTATATGTAGAAATGCTGATTGATCACACGAGAGGGGTGCATGCAAACATTTGCAGCACTGAAACATACAAGCTAACATCCTGTTTCCCTCTCTCACTATGCAGCTGACAACATCAGATGTAGTTTAAAGTCAAGAACTATCTACGCACACACCAGCTTCATCGAGTTGAGCTATAACGTAATACGATTTGCTACTTATATCAAAATATAAAGCACTTCAAAACCCATTTCTCTGAAAGAAAGTGGTCCTTTAAATAACTTACCTTCCTGGGCTTGGTGTCTTCATACCGTTGATTCAGTTTTCTCTGGAGTTCGTCCATGGTGGCTGATTGAGGAGGGGACACCGAGAGAGCGTCAGTCCATCCAAGAAGCTTCTTATCTGGGGTGAACTGACATCAGCCAGACACCGTGGTGCCTGCTGAGATAAATAAAAAAATGGATGGATGAATGAATGAAAAAAATTATCTACGTACAGCTTGATGGAAGCAAAGGGTGGATGAGAGCCCGACTGACGAGCTGTGTGTTTCGGAGTGGGTGGATGACTAAATAAAGATAGAGATAAAGCTCTCTCCGTGTGTCCTGCCTCCTGAGTTTCACTGCACCTGCTGTTTTTTTAAGGGACCACCTTTCTAGCTCCAAGCGCTAAATTATTCACAGCAAGATCGTGTGTACAAAAGCGTGGTTGAGAAACCAGAAGCTCTGTCATCAAATAATTATGACCACCAAAATAGAAGGTAGTTGGACACTGTGTGAAGCACTGTGTGTTTGTGTGTGTGTGTGTGTGTGTGCTGGGAGGAGGAAGAGAGAGTGAGGCTGTGTGTGTGTGGGAGTTGTTTGATGGTCCTAGGACTGCCTGTCATTGGACTAAAGCCGAGTGCATCAGTGATGAAAAGTAAACATGACATTTGATGTCTGTTTCTGTCAAACTGAAACCTTTACCCTTTCCAAAAATATATCTATGATTACCAGGCGTTCACATTGAAATAATATCCTGATTTTAGCGTGTTTTGTATTTTTTATACATGTGTGGCTGAATGTGTGTTTCTGTGAATACTGAATGTATCAGTGCAAGTCTAGTTCTTAGTTCAGCACTAAAACTTCAGTCTTACTTCATGACTCAATGGAGTGTGAGTCAGTCTCTTTGAAAGTGAAATCTAAAGAGTATACCTGTCATAGCATATCAGGTATGTAAAATATTTTAAATAATTCAAGAACCCAACTCAAGAATGACTGAGAAGTTTTCTGCAGCAGGCAACGCTACAGGGACCTCGTCTTGAATCCAAGATTCAATGAATAATCCAATACACTAAATTCAAGCCCTTTAAGAAAAAAGATGAGAACGTTTTTTCAGTCCAGACATTAAACTTGAAGTGAATCACACCAAAATTTGTTTCAAACATAAAATTGCCTATAATTCTACCCCTATAGGTTATCAGGTAAAATTCAGCAAGACTAAAATTTGTGTCATTTTCTCTCAGGGCTTATCATATCAAATATTGCAGCTATAATGGAAGTTATCACTTACCAAAAGTATTTAGGGAAATTCTGGAAAGTACACAATAAAATATTTTCCAAATCCTAATTCTAGAGTGTAATTATGTGAGCTTTGAGTCTCACTGTGAGGGCCGTATTAATAATTGATCTAAAGCGTGTGGTCTAAAGTGTATAATCCAAGTGTGATTACAGTGTGTCCAACTCCACTTTTGTCGCATAATCTGGGGGCAAAGTAGAGTACGAGATCTCAAGATAGCTTTGGGCCTAAGATGCATTGAATGATGCAACACGGCTGTGTGCTGTTGTTTGCAAGACACAAGGTACAAGACAGAGCCCGAAGTGTTTTCACTAAATGACCGTTTGCTAAGTGTTTTCTATTCTAGCATAATTGCTTTAATTGCTTAGCAAATTACATATCATTACTTTGTATTTAACTTGCAATTATGTACTTCTGGTGGCACTATTGTTGCATTCATAAAACAGTGGCTGGACTCACAATGTGGTACAGTAATATTAAAGATTTCCTTTTTTTTTTCAAATAAGTCTTGACAATGTATTTATGTCCATAAATACAATTTAGCACTGTTGGTCCTTTTGTTCATTCAGGTTATGAACAGCTCACTTCTTAAAGTAGTTTCACTGATTGTGACGGGGGAGAAAAGCTGCAGTCCTCATTCATGAAGTCTTAGTGGCTGGAAGGACTCAGTGCAAACATCAAGTCGGAGAAGGTAAGTGAAAGTTCCTTGTGAAAGAGAGAAGCTATTCCTGCTCAATGCCACAACAAGCTGCAGAAAATTAAATGCAAGAGGCCAAAATATAATCAAACTAAATTTTGTTGGTATACAACTAGAGAAAGAGCAATGAGGCTTGAGCAGCAGGATGCAGCCTAAATAAGCTACTGATGAGGATCCTTCCCAGGTGCGCTCTCAGTGGGAGTCCACTGACAACACTGCACACAGGTGTGTCACTTCAACCATGGAGCACTGTCAATTAAAGAGAGAGAGGAAACCAAAACACATCAGGCACAACGTCTGCAAACTTAAACTTAAAAACTAAAAACTTCATGATATTAAAAAAAAAAAACACACACACGCACAGGGGCTCAAAGGGGTGGGGCTGTAACAGTTACATAAGGCAGTAGAAGTATGAATTTTTCAAAGTTACAACTTTTCCAGCACAAATCCTAGTTTTTGGATGTATTCCTTGACTGCAGCTCAGCAGAAAAAGTGAAAGCACATGTAGGATTTTTACAGGATTCGCTTTTTCTCCTGGATATTTGTTTCGTTTATGGCCTATTGAGTTGGACCTTTGTGTGTGTGTCAGTCAGTTATTATGTTTATCTGTTTGTGACCTGTGTCAGTATGTCTGTAATGTCCAATTCATACATGCACACACACAGTATTTGCATGACTTTGTTTAAAGAAATCTGCTGAGTTTTTCTCCTCACACTTAAAGACTGCAGCTGAGAGCAGTTGGCAACTTGCATCATCAGGAGGACATTTTTTATCATTACATAGAACAAACACTAATCTAACAAATGGATGCTATTAACCTCAATGCACGTCAAGATCAATCTTACAATTATCCTTACAGATAACTGTTATTAGGTGGAGAGTAAATGGATGGTTTAAAGAGGGTGGGGGCAGGGGAGGGGGGTGGGGGTTTGGTGGAGTACTGTGAGAATATCAGAGACCCTCTCCTGTCTCCTCCCCTCACCGAGAGTCGGCTTAATCAGATTGCCGAACAAGCGAGTACGTTCACTCAAGCGAAAAATTGTTTTTAGGTGCATCGCTGTGAAGGAATCATTTAATGTGCCAGGATTCTTGCTGCTTTCGGTTTAAATGATTGCTGCTGTAAATCTGTCTCACCGTGTCTCCACATTACCCGTTCAGGTATATTCTATTATCCCAATTATCCTCCTCAAATGCAATGTGCAATATGAGCCTCATTGCTCGGGTACAGTGCATGCTCTCTGCGAGCTGCAGATCCTCCGTCTAATCCATTTTCATTGCTCTGATGGTAAAGATCAAAACAGAGAAATAATAGTTTTGGTCTCACTGTGCTGGTGATAACCAGTGGTGATGGACCCAAGTGCACAAGAAAAGCATCACTGAGCCAAAACTTTGAACCAACATGGAAGTTTGTCTCCCAGGTGATCAACTGATTTGGATGTGTAAATTACATAGAATCAAACTCCATCTTTCTTCTGTATCCATGAACCAGCTACAAGCGTGATGAGTGCAGGATGCTCCTCTCTACATCTTTTTTAATCTACTGGTTGTCTCAGCATGTACAACAGTTGTGCTCTGAGTTGTTTATGCCTCAAACCTTCTGCAGCTACTGTACCACATCCTCCCTTCACCTGGTGTCAATTGATTTTCATTATAGTAGTCGTTTTGTGTTGTGGGGAGCATTTGTATGTTAAGTTTCATTATTTACACCCAAGGGAGCACCCTGAGGAGGGTGTGTGTATCAGACTTAGTAGCAGGTCTCAATGTAAGGGCCTGGAAGCAGCTTAAATGCTTGCCATCTGTATTTGTAATATACTTCCCCTCTTTTTTCTTTCCTTCCCTTTCTCTCTGAACGTTTGCCCTGCACCTACAAGTGATGTGCCAAAAAAAGAAGGTGAAACTCTCACTTTTAAAAGACACCTACTCATTATTTTGTCTGTACTATTCCTGACATTCTCCCAAGGGGAACCGTATTGACTGACAATGTTATCAGCAGCACCTATTTTCAGGCAACAACGGGACGGAGATCATTCAGAAACGCCAGCTTAAATTCCTCCACAGCGGTCATTTTCCTGAAGGCACACGGATGCCAAATTTCTAGAGGGAAGGTGGAATTACTCAGAGTGTCATCCTGGAGTTTCTGAGGATGCACTGTCCCCTCAGGTCAACAAGGAGGTAATGATCACCTGGTGCACACCACTAAAAAGAGACAAGAGCTTTGACTTTTTAAATGGAAAATAGCCGAGTACTTCTCTACAGTACAGAAGTAAGACTGCATTTTTTTCCCCCTTTTTGCTCTGCCTTCATTTAATCAGGAGGGAGGAGGAGTATGAGAGGAAGAGGGGAAAACACAAAGAGTGATGGAGGGGGAAAAGTGAAAAGTGAAAGGCTTGAATTTTTAGATGAATGAGTCTATAAGAGAGAATCAAGGGGAGATAATAGAGGAGTGATGCAG
>JAPZDY010000006.1:15508761-15522441 GCA_029783645.1 Ctenochaetus hawaiiensis | reverse complement strand
GTCAATTACAGACCGCTAGATTTTAGCACAACAGCAGACAGGCAGGACGTTTGGGCTGTTTATGTCGAAATAGCAGAAGATAACAGAGGTCATGGGCCACTTATATGAAAACATTTATTATCAATGTGATTCACAGTTTTTGCTTGTTTCAATCACTGGCTGATGACATTACCTGATTGATTTAGTGTCAAAAGTTAAAGGTCACTGTGACCTCACAAAAACATTTTTTGCGATAACTCAGGCATTCATACTCTCATTATGACAAAATTTGACATAAGTCTCTAATAGGATAAAATGACAGAGAGATGGCATTTTTATCAAAAAGGTCAAAGGTCAGCTTCAAAAAACACTTACTATTCAACACCATGACTCGAGAACGGAAGAGGGGATTGTGGCCATATTTTTCATCTCTCCAGACACTAAACAGGTGACACTAATCTTTGGTGTTGACCTTTAAAACTGTGCCAATTGTATAGATCCTCTGTGCTGCAAGGTTGAAAGTGTGCGTGTGTAGCTTTTTTTCAGCGACATTCCAGCAACCAGAATCATACATGTTGCTAGAGTGTTATCACTACAAATATCATAATAATGTGGACAGACATGGATGTAAAGTGCAGTTCTGAAGTGGTTTACTTTAAGTCAGCTGAGGTCAACACTGTGCTTTTATTTCATAATCATCAAATAGACAGAAAACTTTCATATGTTTCTAAATTATTGCAGTGAATTTTTCAATTTAAAATCTCTGTCCTGAAAACTTGACTGAAAACCTTATTAATGAAAAAAGAGTAAATTATGAATCAATAATCATTTCTGAATTAAAGTGTGACGCCATGAATTAGGATCAAATCGAACTGTAAGAATTAAAAAGATTCTCAGCTTTTCCCAGAATGGTTACTTTTAGAGTAATTGCTAACTTTGGCTGACAACAGTTGACAGTCATGTGATGTTAAATGTTGATGCAGTAAATGAATTTTAGACTCACATGTGTCAGGTGGGCAGAAACTTGACTCTAATCAGTTTTGTACCCCTTATTTTTACATTAGCAAAAGCAATAACAGAAATTAATTTTTAAAAATGCAATATCTTCTGGAGATTTTGAGGTAAATTAAAAACACACTTTAACTTGAAGCTTGCATAAAACCCATGAAAATAATTTAAGATATTAATTGAAAACTTTATAACAACGGTAATGCTGCTTCACATTGCATTACCTCTTATTGCTTTAAACTTTATAATTTGGAAACTATTCTTTAGATCAAAAAATGCTTTAATTGTATAAGTGCTGTGATTTATTTCTATTTTCACAAGTAAATATATTAATACATAACTACATTACTGTATATGTATAAGTATTTTAGCAAAATAAGTCTGCAATTAGTGGGCTTAGCAATACTAGAACATCAGGTTGCTTTCCATTTTCTTTAGTGCTTAAGTACTAAAATGATTTGTTATGTAGCCTACATTTGATTTCAACACTGGCAGTAAACAGACTGAGAGTATTATGAAAAAAATTCACATTCTGATCATGTTTGGATGCTCATTTCATCCAAACTGTTCCCAAGATATGCTCCTGTTTATCAGGGGAGAGAGAGAGACCAAAGGTGATGGATTATGCCATTACCCACAAACAGATTTCTGCACCAAAATTTGTCATATTCCTGACCTTGACTGCTGAAATGAATAGTCCTCTCACCTTGCCATGTCACCAAAACTTTTATATCTTCTGCTCTATTTTACGGCTTTACAAAAAACAGAAAATACCTCACAAGAATCACAGTCTCTGCTGTGTAAGCCTTGAATTGAAGAGATCAGTATGTAGTGCTGGATGTGAAACAGAAAATTGTAGAGAAGCCAAATTAGAAGAAGTTAATGGGCTGAATTAAAAATAAAACCGAATGTGGAAAATCATAAACTTTTCAAGACTTCATGTTCAGAATTAACAGAGGGATGTCCTCTCTTTATACTCATATTACATCCATCTCTTGGGCAATATAGATATATATGCTCTAGTTTGCATTTTACATGAAGTGCAGCTGTAATTATAACAAAATCATACCATCAAAATACGTTTTATATGACACATCTCAGGAAGCACATAACCCTTTTACATGTCTTCTTTAGCCAGGGCTGCTCTAACTACTTAGATTCCCTTTTAAAGGGCTAATCAGGGTTAAACTGCTGCAGGGATGCGATCATGTTCAGGCAGAAAGAGAGCAGATAAGGATGCTCAAGGACAGTCGTTTTAAAAGGCTCTATTTGAAGTTATCGATTTTTCTTTTTTTCCTTCACAGGTGTTAGCGATCATTTAAATGACCTTGCTGTGCTGTTGATATGAACATCATCAGCCTGCAGATTCACATGTATTTTAATTACTGGTTAAAAAATGAGCCTGTCAGCCTGTCCTGGTGTTACACCACTTTTCCTCTCCAAAAATAAATGTGACATCACGAGAGGGTTGACTCTTCCCGACCATAAAACACGAGATGCTAAATTACGGCTAGAAAATATTTGGTCTGTTTGTCTTTTTTTCTGTCTCTCTTTTGTTTTCCCTTTTTCGCCTTCCTTTTCTCATCCTTTCCCCCCAACTTTATCTAATTCCTCGACCTTTCTTCACCTCCATTACTTATTCGTCACCCACCTACTGTGGGTTTCTCTCTCAGTGTGCTATTACTGTGGCATAGTGCGGGGAAAGGGTGGTTTCTGTGTAATAAATTACAGCATAGGGCATTTCATGGGAGCATTAGTCTAAAATGCCTTGCAGTACCAGGGCAAAATACATATTTCTGGCATGGTTGTCTCCAGTGGAAAATAGACCGCAAACCCTTTTGTACCACATTCTCTCCATTCAGCTACATTTGTCATGCACAGTGCAGGAGGTAGTGCAGTCTTGCAAAGCCAGACATATCCATGTGTGTGTTTGTATGCACCTCCAGAGTCAACTGCAGTGAGTTTTAGCAAACATGGGCTGTCATGTATAACTTTTGAAATTTTATGGATCAATGCAACAACTGGTGAAAATGGTACTCAAAACAACAACAACAAAAAAATCTAGCTAAATCCACAAGAACAGATTAAAGGTAAAGTTTCACAAAGTTTCTGGTGTATAAAACAGTAAATTACGTGTCTTTATTAATATGTATACATATAATGATGAAGGTCTTGTTAGTCTTGCCTATACTAACTGTAAAGAAATACACTATTAATGTATGTCAACTACATGTAAAGGAACGACACTTCCAAATTAACAATTGATTTTTGATGATTTTTCATTTTTGCAAGTATTTAATTGTGATTACTGTCCCTTTACAGCTCAACAGTGAATAACTGTGGAAACAAAAAGAGGGGCATTTGGGAGATATCTACTTGGTTTCACTGCTGAGGCTCACTAAAGTAATTATTTATTAGCTTTATATACACTTTTGAATACATTTGTTACACAGAATAAGGACTCTGGATTTTGTTCCTCATTACTTACACTGGAGACACATTAGAAATTAATCTCTTAATGACCAATATGAATCTTTGTTGTTTTGTCATTCATTAATGGCCCTTTATTCATGATTCTTTCCAGCATATTTATGTATTGAAAGGCCATTATTAACTCTGCATTTTTTTTTATCCTGCACACTCAAGCAGTGCATTATTCACAGATCCTCATCTTTGTCTTCTTAAGACACAATAAACAAGGCCTCATAAGTGCATGTCATTCTGAGCAAATGACATTTGTGAAATTAAGTAGGAGGATGCTGAGAGTTAAACAAACCAGCTTTTCTTAAGGCAAGTTCTTCGTTCAAAGTACAGGTAAGTTAACGAGTCACTTATCTTTAATTTAGCACAAACTCTAGGTGTGATCTGGAACAGGCTGTGAGCAGGAAGGAACTTTTAAAAGCTCTGTGAAGAATATGAAAAACAGGAGACACTTAAAAGGAAAATCTCACCATGGGATCCATTTAGTAGAACGTACTGTTCTGATCACTGGGAGGCAAAGACATCAAGCTCCACAATGCAAATATATCAGTGCTTTAAAATAATACACTAATATGCTGGTGTTCTCACCCCTCTGGTCTGTCATGTGTAAGATCTGAGGCTCTTCATACACTTTGGTTGTCATTTGTTTTCCTTATATTTGATTTCATACTGAGTGTGTGTCTCTCTGCCTGTCTCTGCCTCTCTCCTCTTCTTCTTTCTTCTTCATCCTCGCCTGCTTACTCCTATCACACATTGTTCCACCAGGTGTCATCTTTTGAAATGTCAAGTTATCCCCCACCCCTTCAGACTTTCAGTGAAACCCCGATAAGAAGAACAAGTAGAGCACATTGGCTTCACTTTACTTCCACTTCCTATATTATTTTTACATGAATATCTGTTTGTTTGTCTTTGTTTCTCTGTTTCTTTCTATTTTTATCACAGTCCGTCTTCCTGTCGATTTTGTTGGTCTCCCCTGTCGCTTTTCTGTCCTTTACTTTGTGTCCTCTCCTATCCTACAGCTCTCAGCCGTGCTAATGAAAGGATGAGTGATGTAGGTGTTGGCTGGGAGATGGAGCCTGTCATTTATTTTCCAGTTTACTGCGGGGCCTGCCTGGGGCCAGACTCACCTCGACCACAGGCAACGTTACCACGAGGGCTTTTAGTCCATTCTGAAACAGCACACACATACAATACAATGTACACTGCATCCATACATATGCATGCACACACACATACACACACGCTTCTCCTGCCCTGCTGCCACTGTCAGACTGATGTTTGCTGCTGTCTCACAGGGTGGGAGTCAAAACAATACTCTGTAATTGAATCCATGTTGCCACTGTGTACCTCACTCCTGCTCTCTCATTGTGGCGGCACTCACACGCAGTCAATCTCTCTACAGAGGAGTGTTTGCTTCTTCGCTGCCTTTGTGTGTCTGTCTAAATATGCTTTCTTTTGTCTGTTGCTTTACATTGCACTGCGTCCTTTCCAACTCTTTCTTCTTCATGTTGTGTTCCTTCAGACGCCGCTGTTGTCAGCCTCCCTGTGGTCAATCCCAAATCCTGGTTTGGTGGATCTTTCTTCCATTTGTCTGTGTATGACCATGTATATCACTTGTTAAAACACATTTATGGGTGCAAATAAGCACATTTCCATACGTGCATATTTGTGTCTTGTATATCTGTGTGTGTATCCTCCTGTGCACTGAATGACACCTCTACCAGTCGGTCTCCTCCATGCCTCATCGCTCTTCATTGTTTTCCTCTTCGTTTGACTGACATGTCATCCTCAAAAGATGTTCGCATCGCCTAGGCACTCTAGATTGGACACGCTTGTGTGATCCCAGCCTGGGTTGTGTTTGAAGAAAGACAGGCAGTTTGGTTCTGGTTTATTTATAGACTCCCATAGTTGTTCACACTCTGAAGACTATGTTTTGATTAGACGTCTCACACAGGGAGATCAGGGCCTCAGTAGTCACACATTATTTGAAGTAGTTGTTTTAATAATCTCAGATTGATGAGGTGTCTCAGATCAGTCAGGTCATTTCAAGTTTTCCATTATAGAGAGAAAATCTGAATTTGCCGGAGAGTGATGTTTAAGTGTTTACCACATCACATCATATTGTATTATATTTGAATAGGACATTTACAGTAAAGATGCATTTGCAAGTACTATTCGTACTATATGTATAAGGGAACAAGTTGTAAATAGTTCACATTTAACTGCAATTAAACTACAGACAAGCCTGATGGGACCTCTTATTCATTATGACTAAAGACTAGATTATAACATTCATTAGCATTAGCTCTACTTTGTGTTCAGTGATCATTAGCAAACAGAGGTATGTTCAAAAGAAAGTGACTGGTTAAGTTTCAAGAAACCTGTCCCTGAGATTACTGCTGCCGCTCCAATACAACAAGGATCAATATATTTAATCCATGATGCTCACAGCATTGAAAAATAATATTTTTTAAAAAATGGATGGCAGCATCTTTCCATAGGGTCTCTAGTTAATCAAAAGACTTCGGTACGATAAGCTCTAATTGGAGCTACTTTAATGAACACTACATATAATTCAAGAACATTTTGAGGCACATGGGTTGATTAAAGAGAAAGGAAGAAGAGATACGGACAGATAAATGAGAGCAGTTTATAATAGCCCACCAACCTGTAAGAAAAATTCTGTGGTCATATCTCTAAATGACAACTGTGACAAGCAGGCACACACTCATCTAGAGGTCTGTGATAAGGTAATTTACTTGTGGGGGCTCGTACCCTGCTATCATGCTGAATGATGGAAACCAGCTTTCATCTTTTAACTCTCTCTCTCTTTCAGTAGAGCTCTTTTTTACACACAGACACACACACATTTTATCATCCTCAAGGATTAATCAGCTTATGAGAATGTTGGTGGCAGGAAGAAAACTCAGCCTCACATAATCAGGTAAAGTTTCTCTCTGGCATTGATTAAAGCCCCGAAAGCTCATTTCTGTCCACCAGAAATGACATTTTATCAACTTTATCAAGTTCATGTTGCACATTGGCTTAGAAACCTCTAAATCTATTCCTAATGTAGTATACACGGATCTGTGTATTCTCCACCTCAGTCTCCACCCATCTACATCTTCGATTTTTGCTCATCAAACACAAACCTCATCAGCAGCTTTGCTATCTGACAAACTGTTTGAGCACTGTTTGCCTTTACTTTGATGCACAACACTCCAAACAATTATGAAATGCCCTGTTAGCATCTGACATTAAACAACATGTAACTTGGCAGGCTAATGTTAGCTAACATTATCTAGCACATGGCAGGTTTGTTTGGACAGCAGACAACAGATAAAACAAGAAAAATAAACCTGACCAACATGTTTGTTCTTAGTCACTTTTTCTCTGCAGGATAAATGGGTGGAACAATGTCAGCTGAGCACTTCTCCTTTTGAAACTCTGCAACCAAAAAGAACAAATTAAAACATAAAACAGTTACACTTATTGGAATTTTCTGTTTAGTTTCTGACTGTATGCATCACCACAACTGAATGTGACACAACAAGAACGGAAAGGACCTCATCATTTAAGGGGCACTTTATTTTTTTTACCTTATGTTAAACATATGTCTATAATTAACACAACATCAATAATTTAATTTTCATAATCAAATATCCCTTTGGGAGTTTACACAGGCTGTTTCATTAAATGGAGCCTCATCATAATCATCACCGTGACCCCCATGTTCACACTCTAAGGATTCACCATAACTTTATTCAAAGATACATATGGGGACTTGCAATTTGTCCCCATAAGGAAAGCAAATGCAAACAATTTGGTTGTGCAAAGAAAGGGAAGATTTATGTTCCCCATATGTGAACACACACACGCTCACACACACACACACACACACACCTGTCACTGAAAAGGGACTTCTGACATTTGGTTTATTGTTGAAAGTCTCTGAATTAAACCATGGTCCATCTGTCACTTTTTGTGTTTGTGTGTTTGTGTGTGTGTGTGTGTGTGTGTGCGTGTTTGTGTGTGTGTGTGTCTTAATGAGCTCCACAGAGTTACTTGTTGTTTTGATGTTTTATTCTATTGTTTATTTTACTGAAATCTAGTGCATTTGGCAGCATGCACATTTCCTCTTTTATGTGTTTTCTGTGTGCGTCTGTGTGTGTTTGTGTGTGTTTGTTTGCATCTGCATATCTCTGTTGGTGCATAAACATGCATAGGCACTATATTTGTTGCTAATTAATTTTTTTTGATGTTTTGGACACGGAAGCCGATCGACTAATGTTCTAGTTATAGTCCCAATGGAAATTCCAGTCAACAAACAAGGACCTTATTCTGAAAAACACAGAAAAGGCAGCCTGCAGCTTGATCCCATGGTAATTCTTAGAAAATCCTTGAAGAGGCAGCGGGTCTGGTTTTATCACTCTGTATGAATATTTGATTGGAAAAATCCACATCAGCAAATATATGGCGATGCTTGAAAAGGCTACTTGAGCACTGACTGTCAACACTGAAGGTAAACAGATAGAGAACAGCATATTCAGAATGTACTTGAATACATTATAAAGGATGCTTCTGACCATAATAGAACTATAAGTGAATGACTGTCAGTTTTAACCAATTAGTGAAATGGACAAGCTCTTTCACTTAACACAACATTTCACTCCATCTCTTACATTGTTTCATCATTTATGAAGACACTCAAGGCTGTAAACTAACCTTCCAGTGAGGCTATGTGTCATTTAACAAATGTCCATCTTTCTGTAAGAAAAAAAAAACATATTTGCACAATTTTTATCATGTTAATGCTTCTGGCAGAACAAGAGAATTTTGCATATCCACAAGGTTATATCATGATGTCATCATGGGAAAAAACATTGGGTTTGAGATTGAATACTGCAGAGAGACTTTGACATTTTGACATTACATGGAGGAGGCATCTTCACTCATTATTGTGTCGCATGGAAACCAAACTATTAATGGAACAGTGAAAACATGTAAAGACCTTAATTGGAGTGATGCTTTGCTCTGACTGTTGACCATAATCTAATCATTATATGCATGAAAGCATAGACATTGTTGAGTTCCGCTTCCCCCTCATTCATTTTGCATTGCATACCAGATGTAACTAGATCTATAAAATAAGCTTGAAATGAAGTCATGTGCACAGATGAGCATTGACCACAAGCAAGGGGTTAAATGGAAACACCTACAAAAGGAGTTTCTCCATTGGCCACCAGAAACTGATTTAAAAACATCTCAGTCCTTGAAATTTAATCAAATAATAACAGTAATTAGAACCCTTGCTTCAGGCTTTTTAAAGAAATGTTTTGCTGGAATTAAGCAAATTAAGAGCTCAGTATGATACAAAATTATTCTGGAAAGAGGCTTTTTTTCACCTGAAGCAATGTTCTGACGTAAAAAAAGGTTTTTGACTCATTCAAACAAGCTTAATGTGAAAAAAAAAAGACATAAAATGTTAGTGACTGAGAATTTGGTTTTTGAACGGAGTGAGGTTAGCTTGTTTCCCAGTTTCTTTGTTGTATTGATAACTAGCTACTGAGTGAAGCTTTACATACACATACATAAGAGCGGTCTCAGTGTTTTCATCTAATGGTCGTGCTAAAAATGACGTGCAATCCCCCAAATTTTTCATTATATTTTGATTATTTTTTGACAAATACATGTTGATGTTTTAATCTAGAGTAACAATGATTTGTTCATGACGTATGGGGTTATTAACACTATGAATCACACTATAAAACACTATAATAAAATTTCCAGTGTGATAATATGTGAAACTAATTGGATTAAGATGGGTGTTGCAGGCTATTGTGGTGTAGATTCTGACATAACTATCATGCCAGCAGTTTCAAACATTCTTGAGTCACACGCTGTCATAGTTGAATCATTTAATCAGTTCTGCGACTCATGTGTTTGCAGCCCATGAGAAATGCCTGTGGACCACATCTGAAGCCGCTACCAAGTCTTGCATAGGAGGGAAGAGAAAGGGAAAGAAGAAGGGAGGCAGTGTGGAGAAGGATGGAGGATGGAGAAAATGAATCTCAAAGACTTTTCATCACATGTCTCGCACTCACTCTCTTTTCCTCTCTGCACCATTGCAACTGCCTTTGCAATGCACACCTACACATTTTTTCCACACTCGCTGAGGCACTGCAGTTTTTTGACATGTAGTAATCATATGCACACACACATGCATGCAAAACACACACATACACACACATACGTTGGAGGTGCCAGATGAAAGAACACCTACATGAATGAAAGGACCATGGAAGCGTGTGTATCGTAGAGATAAAAAACATTATGCAACACATGCCAGCCTGTAACAACCCTTCATGTCAGGCTACGAGGCAGCTTACACACACATTCATAAATTATATGTACTTGTAGGTCACATGATGTTTGGCTATATCTGTATGGAAACTTATGGAAGACACGCAGTGCAGGACTGATGGATTGAAAATGGCCTGGAGGGTTGTTCTCAGACCATGTCTCGTAATTAATGGATAATGTGAATGAAATGTTAGCAAGTGTAAGACTGACATGTGCAGGTAATGAATATGCTCAATAACATATGTGATTAGTCTGTTTATCTTTAGGTGATTTGAATGCAAAATTAATAAGAGTTTGAGGATATCTGAGTTATTTTTAAACCAACTAAACAACCCGAAAACCTATGAAATCCTTTAATATCCTACAGACTCATGTAAAGACGCTATGCTAACTCGTTCAACACATTGTCACTTTCCATAGCAATGATTTTGGCCTACACTTCGACTAGTCTGTTTTTTACCTTGTATTCGTTAAAGTCAATGCAGCACACTTGACCTTTTCCAGCAAGTAGTTTTCTACAGTTGCCCGGTGACTGCAGGGGGAAATTGCAGGATAGAGTTTTAAAGTGAAACATCATTCTGTCAGAGCTGCATGCCATCCACTCTTCTATGTCACATCATCCAGCAGTAAATAGGGTGGATAATGAGCAGTAAATCTCCTGGGACAATGCAAGGTCTTGTTTGCAATGACAGTTCCAACCACTCTGTGCTATATTATGTGGTGCAACAAAATACTATGTAAACCGTATTTTTCTTTCCTCTATAGGGAGAAGTTGTTGTTCTGGGTTCTGCTGTCAACCTATATGAACAGTTGCATGAATGAGTTTCAACAAATGATTAAATAATTCACAATTGTACAATAATAATCAAAAAATTTGTATGATGAAGGCCTCCGAAAACCCTGTAAAACCCTTTACATGTTTTAATATGGCATTTGTAATTGATTTGTACCTTGGTGTGGAGTTGGGATGAACAAATAACAAAAAAAACTACAGAACAAGACAAAGTTAAAGGACATTTTGGGATGTACATTTACATTCTTTCTTATAGTATCACTTTTATGTCTGTGAGTTTGAAATACTTCCCCATGAGAATGAAAACATATATAATCCAGAATGTCAAAACATTCCTTTAAATAAGATCACCTATCTTAGTGAACTGCCAAAAATCTACCATGTATGAGGGAGTTGGGTCTGTGTTTTCCTTGAGGACAACATCAGTCCAGTTGGATTTATATCATACAAATCCTCATCTGTGTGTGGGATATTGGACCCACTTCATAGGGTGAAAAAGCTCTTAGTCTTTAAGGAATGATGGGGAAAGAAATCTAGTTCACAGACTTTATAGATATCATGTTTACATATCTGTGTGTGTGTGTGTGTGAGAAAGAGAGAGATAGAGGGAGAGTGGGTGGGGAATTTTATTAGTTTGTTCTATGCACACATCTACCTGGCTCTTTTTAAGTGTTTAAAATGATTTATCCATCATGCAGAACAATGAAAAACATCAGAGCTGTCAGACAATGTGCTGAAGACATAAATGTGTAGAGTGGGAGACAGATGAATCATCAGACCACGTTTGTGTTTTTCATTGCTCCCAAGTTCAGACTTGTGCCCCTCATATCCATGGATTGAATTTGAAAGGCCTGCCAGGCACAGAGCAGATGCCCTTGGGTTCAAGGGGATCCTGTGAGCAAGAGTTTCTGTGTCAAGGGACTGTTTTTTCAGATTTCTCATTGCACAGTGAAATGGCAAAAAAGTCCTTCTGGCAAACTGAGGGAATGACCTAAACATTCACTTTGAAGTTGTCACAAGGAAGTAGCCGTCATGATACCTTCAAAGGGAGTGTTTATCCCCTCAGGTTTTTTCTGTTGGACGTTTAGGACGAGCGCTCTGTACTGACATCACACCATATGGGTCCTCCAAGTTTGCAGGGAGCAATCAGAAAATGTGATCCCACAGTTGTGGCAGAGGGAAGGCATTTTAGGCATTCCTTCCCAAGGACTCATCATTTCATAATCCGTGCTCACATCGCTATATGCATTTTTGCAAGAGGGAGATTCAAGAACCTGCGGTGCTGTGAGCATTTGGGTTTCTGTATTGGAACTCCACAGGAGCTCAAAGAAAAGTGAGGAAATGGTGGAAAATTACACCTCCTCAAGAAGAGCAAGAAATATATAAATCAACATCCTGGCACATCTGTGAGTGTTAAAAGGATCCAGGCAGGAGGGCAAGAATAAATCAAAAAAACTCCTGATTTAGCATCTGTGTTCTTCGGTGGGTTGAAACAAGAATGAGTGACATTCTTGACATTTAACAGAGAGGCTTTTCTGTTTGAACACTCTGAAGGTGTTTTTTTTTTCTTTTATAAAGGTTTGTAGAAACTCACTGTTGTGTGAGGATGCTTTAGGTTGCCTTGCGACACTCCATTTTGTATTTTTTTAATATTGTTCTTATTTCCATGAGCACCAGATGCGGAGAAATTTGAGATAATTAAGAAATTATCCTGTTAATTTTCCTTTTTCTCATCCTTGTGGATTACTACTGACTGGCATGCTCCTTCCTTTTCTTTGACTATGGCACACGTCCCATGGTTTTAAAGACTGCTCTCCTTGCATAATAAAGATCTTTTTTTTTCCTTTTAAGAAAACCTCATAAACCATTTGACCTGCTTTGACCTCTGTTTCTTGCCTCATATTGCTTCAGCTCAGCTCATAAATGTGGTCACATCAGAGCTCCTTTGAAGTTAAAATGTGACTCTAATTGAAATTTAACTTTGAAGTTAAATTCTTTTTACATTTGCTGTTCTGCTTAATTATGTGTAACTTGTTTTTTAAAATTTAGTTATATTAACATTCATTCATCACCTCTGGACAGGATGTTCAAATGTACCATATGTGACCTCTAATATTTTGCAAATACTGATATGAGTAATGTTTTGCTGCAACTGAATTAATCATCAACTGGTTCAGTGTTTTAAAATCATTAATTTTATCTAAATGCAAACATAATTTAGTATGATCCATGGCCAAAATGTAAACATGGCCCATATTTGTTTACTGTAATTAATGCTGGAGGAAAAAAAGGCATCTGCCATGTTTTCTAGTTCTGGCAGCTGTAACTGATTAATGACCTCCCAGACTATATCATGAAAAATGATCCTCCGTTTTTTTGTTTTGGTTGTCCAAGGAATTATCTGCTAAGAAACAAAAACAGCAAATCTCAGCTGTTATGATCTCTGTGCATGACAGTTGTTACTCAAGTCAAATCATTCCTACAAAGATTTTCTCCTCCTGTCTGTCCGCAGGAAAAAGAAAATCTATAAACCTGCCTGCTTAGTCTGAGGGAAGCGAAGTGGTGGTGGTAAGAAATTCCAAGCTTCCATCATCACACACACACACACACACAACAGAAAACAAGACAACTCCACAGAGCACGCAGACTGCTGTTGGAGCTGCCAAAGCTTCTTGCTGCAAGCTAACCAGCAGTCGATTGCCCCCCCACCCCCCCCCCACCCCCTTTCAATGATGATGTTGTGTGTGCGTGTGTGTGAGAGAGAGAGGGACAGAATGAAAAACACAGAGAGACGTAGGAAGGGCAGGGATGAAACTAAAGAGTATCAGGGAGAAAGTGATGTGAGGAGAGACCGTGAGGAAGTGTGTATGTTATGTAAACCCCAGGTGGTGCTTGTTGTCCTGGATAGGAGCACCGGGGGGACGACTGCTCCAGCTTAGCAGGTCTCTCCACACCTCTCTCTTTCTGTCTTTCCTCTCTCTTTTTTTTTCACAAGCACACACAAGCATGGGTCAGGGACGGAGAAGATGAGAAATAAATAAAAATGAAGTGAAGGT
>JAPZDY010000006.1:15490069-15500558 GCA_029783645.1 Ctenochaetus hawaiiensis | reverse complement strand
TAGTGAGATATAGACCTGCTTGAAACGTAAAGTATCTTCAGACAACTAATTTCGTGATTTGGCGCTATATAAAGTTTGATAAAATTGACTTGACCTGCTTGCTGACAACTTAGCCTTAAATTGAGCTAGCCTAACGTTATATTTGATATTCTCCGCCCCTTTTCATCACAAACTCAACCCTTCCTTTTGAAATATCTTAATCAAAATGATACTAAGCAACAATTTTGATATTTTCTTTACTTGATCACTTGAAGGACTTTGTGTCCTCACAGCAGGTCATCCATAAACAGCACTCCAAACTTTATGCTGGATTCTTGCCTTTCCTAGCCTGTCAGACCCACTTTGTTCACATCGTCCTCATCAGTAGACTGCTCACACCTTAAGATTATCCTCACCATCTACACAAGAGGGGTAGAGATCTGATAACTTTGCCAAAACCATGAAACCCCCTGTGTGTCATGAATCCTATTCTTGTGTGGAACAATCCTTTTATTTATGTCCTTAGAAGAAATAAAACTGCACAGAGGAAAAGAGAAACAGGAAGCAAGGAAGCTGAATATTTCATGGGTTTTATTATTTCTCCGGAAAAGCACAAGTCAGAGAAGCATCATCCACATCTAGAAAATAGGAAAGCTGTGTGACAGGCTGACAAAACATTAGGGAACAATATGCCTCACCCTCAATGTATAAAACAACACAGCAGACACATTACCATGTATATGAAAACAACTGGCATTCAGGAGGATGCAGGAGCAGTCTCACAATGTAATAACAGGAAATAAGTGGCGGCCAGCCACAAAATAGGACACAGTGGCAGATGTTTGTTGCTTTCAGGAAATAAAAAATGTCATTTAACAGCTTCATTATACAGTCAGTTGCTTATTTATTGTGCGTCACTGTAGGAAAAAAGAGTGGCCCATGAAGAAAAATAATGAATTTAAACATTAGCAGACGATGGACAGACAGAACAGAATATAAATTCTTTTGTGATCCACCCATACCAAATTCTCACAGGAAACTCTGGGACATATTAAAATTATTGGAGTTTTTCACTCAATTAAGAAACCTAATTTAAGTACCCAAAACTTAACAGTCTGATGGGCAGACAGAAGCAAACTTTGCAGGTTCCATTAGTTTTCCGATATTCCCTTAAGTGCAAAAGGTTTAACAACAGTGAGAACATGTATATTTTTCAAATCAAACACCATATGCAGGAGGAAATGCTGCAGTACAGAAACATAAATTATAAAACATACATAGACTTTTGACTTTTTTATGGTTTTGAGTCAAAATGACTCACTAAATTGTAACATGTCATGATGCATTTGATACTTCAATTAATTATTCACTGCTAAATGCAACCCCAAGAGCCTGTTTGTGTGTGTGAGGATTGAAAATTCCTCTACTGGACCAGATAAACGAGAGTGTCCCCGATGTCCACAGTGAGGCCGTTGTCAGCCAGAGTGACCCTCTTCTCCTCCAGATTGATGCTGAACACAGATTTGTTGGAGATGGGCAACTTGCCCTGTTCCTCCTGTCCCAGGATGGGCACCCGCCGAGGCCCCAGCACGGGGTCCTCGTACCTCATCAGCTTCACTCTGGACAGATCTGGTGGATAGGAGGGAGTCAGAAGTGAGGTGAGAAGGAGAGGGATGGTCAGAGAATAAATAAATCAGAAAGAAAGAAAGAACAGGAGGAGGGTAAGCAGTGGAGGTGAGACAGAGGAAGGATATAATGATGTCAAGGAAAGAGTGAGGAGAACAATTAAGGTAAGCAGAGAAAAGAAAGGGAGGATAGGTGTACATTTTCTTCACAAAAAGCAAGTAGCTTTACTGCAGATATAATGATGGTCGGGTTTACATAAAGGCAGATAAAATTTAATGTGGATGGAATGCTCAAATGCAGATTTAAGTACCCAAAAGTTTATCAATCATAACTTAAACAATCTGAAATCATCACCCATCCTGCATTTTAATCACACTAGAGAAACAAATGTTTTCAGCATTTTACATATTATTACAGCTTTTGCCTTACAGATCTAAAATTTAGGACATGCTGCCCAGTTTTAAACGACCTTAACCACTATCTGAGAGTGAATTTTGTAAGCTTGGCCACCAGAGCGTGAAATGTAACTTTTTTCATCAAAAACAAATAATCTGTGCACACCTTTATAAACTTATATAAACTTTAAGACTCAACTAAATCCAAATTAGTTTATTTGTCCCCTTAAGATGACATTTATTCATTAACAGGCCTAATAACCAAAGTTTAAGAAATTTTGCTGTATCTTACTAACCTTTGATGAGTCTGTTGACCTTGGCTAGCCTTCGGATGATGCTGTCTCTGCTGTCCCCCTGCCGGATGTCAACCTTTGTAGAAAACAGACCGTTGGACGGCTGAGGGTTGACCAGTGAAACACACACTCCAGGCTGGGGAGACGGAGGCATGACACAGATGAACAAACAGTTTAATTGTCAATTTGTGTGTACAAAAAACACTTTGTTCATCAGGGACACGCCTGCAGAAGGGATGCAGGCTGTTAAACAAGCAACTACAAACATACCGCACATATGCAAAGAAGCTGATAAATGGGTGAGTGAAAAAGAAGCTTAGATCTATCCTCTAACAAAAACTTTCACACATACACACACACACGCCTGCTCTCACAGCCTGCTTTTTGAAGAGCCAACCACAGCAAAACGCATTTACCTCTGATCTGAAAACACTGAACGGTTTCCCTGGGCAACAGTCCTCCTTCACTTTGTCGTCAGCTTCAGATGCAAACAAGACGTCTATCTGTTCCAACTACAGAGGAGGAGAGATGTGAAAATGAGAGATAATCAGCTGATCAGTCCACCAACAGAGAGTGTGTACACGTTGGGCTTGGTACACACACACACACACATTGGCTAGCTCTGATGATCAGAGACCCAACATCTGACTTTACATTAATCTGTTACACATTTTAGATTCAGGCATTTCATTCAGTGTGAGATTGCAAATAAAAGGATTGCACACTAGTTCTGTAAAACTTCTCGCAGCCAATGTGCAGCATAAATCTCTTTTCCTGTGACCGTCTTCACAAACTGACACCTTTCAGGCTAAAATTTTTTGTCAAAAGGCAATTTTTAGATGTGAGTTTCACTTTTAAGTCCATTGAATCCCATCCAAAAGTGTTAGTTTGTGAGATAAATAATACTAAAAAATGACAAAGGCTTACTGTGGCTTCTTTCATACATATAAAATTCACCACCCACCACTGAAATGACTTGTCAATTCACAGACAGTCCTACATGATACAGAATATTTCTACAGCAATTTATCTTTAGTGTGGCAGCTTATCTTTGGCTATGATCTATCAGAAACATGGGAGTTGGATTCAGAGTGTTAGTTTGATGTAGATCATGTACAATTTTCCCTTTCAGTGGTAAAATCTGTCCTGGTTTCACTCGATCTTGCAACTTGGGACTTTTTTTCAGTAGACTAAGCCTCTGTGCAGACAAAAGTATTAAGGGCTTTCCTGACTGACAGCTGAGCTCAGGATTGTCTCAACTGACTTTTGCAGAAGAAGTGAAACCCAGCTTTAAAGCTGTGCATTTTTGAGGAAACCAAAATGCTGCAACTGCACATAGCAGCTTGACATTTATTTGGAGACAAACAGACCCTAATCAAGTGGACGTGCTCAGTTTATGGTACATTTTTGAGAGGAATGTAAAATAGTGCAGGACCTGAGATGCTTTTAGGTGCTTTAGTTTGTTTTTCAACCTTAAATATGTTTTTATTACATTGGCAAATTTGTTCAAATCTGTGCTAACAAAAATGTTGACACCTCACAGGTGTGTTTTAGTTCAGGACGGACTCTATATGAGTGGGATTGGCCTTAAATATCGGTCCGATTTTAGGAGTGATGGATCACGAAACGTACCTCTAGAGAATTGGTTAAGTAGACCAGGTTCTCTATCAGAACTGCCCGCTCATCAAACTCCAGCTCCAGATCCAGGACCCTGGGCCCATTTTTCTCCAGGTTCTCCTACAGAACACAAAGAACAGCCCAAATAATAATATTATTTTTAAAAAACTGAATATTTGTGAGGATGTTCACATTTGTTGCTTTAATTTCTAACCAACCATCAGTTAGAAAAACAGGATAAAATGCAATATTCCATCCACCTGTGGAAGAAACCTGGTTTTACAGCATTACGCAGAAAGTTCATTGTTATTCTGATGCTGCCACCATGAGATTATAATGGAAAAAAAGGGTCTGTGAACAAAAGATGCCAAAACAAACCATCAAACAAGGAGAGCTGGGAGAGAAAACAACTTGAAAGCTGAAAGACCAGCTTGAGAGACAACCCATGGCTGAGCACAAAGCTCATCATGACTATTTATTAGTTTCATTCTGTTTGATCCTTGCAGTCAAATAGCAACACCTGAACAAAGCCACATGGGCACCTGGGAAATATGACAACTAGAGTTTTAATTAGCATCAGGCTTCTGATCATTATTATTAGTGACTTGACCTTAAGTGCACATATAAGTAGTCTGATATAACAGAAACAACAACTACAGTGACACTTTGATTGAAACGCACAGAATATAATTTCTGCTTCTGCACGTCTCTTAATGAAAACAGTGAGAATAAAACAAGTACTTTGATGACGTTGTGAAGCAGCGCGCAGCAAAACAACCGCCATTTCCATTAAAGATCTATCTGACTGAGGCAGGCAGGAGTGTTCACAGACACGTGTATTAAAGTTTCATTCACATTATGTTTAGTAACATGCAAACTTCCTTCCGCACTCACTTAAGTATCATCTGATGTTTTCATGGAAGTTAGTGACGGGTAACAAAATGAAACAATGTTATAAAATAATATTATGTGTTTCTCTGGGTTTGAAACTTGTTGAAAATGTGAAATAATGTATGCAAAATTAAAAAAATAAAATTTGGTATAGCAATTCTTAGACAGTTTAATGTGAAAGTGCCACAGGATATGTTTATTTTATTTTTCTTTAACTATCTTGTTGTGTTTTCAATGAAAGCTACCATTTGTTTAAAAGAGCTAGAAATGATGCAGTTTGCAAATATATTGGAATGGTATCTGGATGCAAATCTGCCAGGATGTAAAAGGTTAGAAAAGAAATTGAGGATGCAGACATATAGACCTGTTGTTGAGATGTTGTTGTTAAAGAAAAAAATAACATAGCTTTTTTTTTAAAGATTTTTTTGAAAGTGGCAAACAAACATGGGAACAAGCTGAGACAGCCTGTCAAAAATGTGTTTTGTACTCTTTCAATCAATAAACACATTAAACTCTCCAGACAGAATTCCTGAAATTTCTTTTGAATTACAATGCAACACTGTTGTCCAATCTGTTGTGTCATATTGGCAACAGTTTTGCCATTGTTTAGCACAAAAGAATTAAAAATAATAGCTTTTGAAGATGCAGAGCCCAATCTTTCGGCAGAATTAAGAGAGCAAACTTTAGACCATTTTGAAGCAGAGCTGTGATTGAGTACAAAACACAGGAAAGACAGATTACTGATCAGTTTTTAGGTCGTAAACAAACTTGACTTGAACAACGTAAAGAAAATTTAAAAAAATTTCTATGAGGACAAATCTGTGCCATATTCTGAAATAAATTTTGATGAATGTTTTGTATTAAAAAAACATTACAATTACAACTATGCATTAATTTGTGGGCCATGTTAGATGTGTAGAAGGGCAGAAATTGGACAGAATGTATCTCTGCACAGACACACAAACACTGCTACACCGACACCCCCAGCTCCTCCAGATTTACCTTGATCATGGCTACGAAAGGCATGACTCTCTTCATGTATTTCTTCAGCTCGGGCATGGCTCCCAACTCGCTCGCTATCACTTTATTGTCTGGAAGGGCTCCGTTGTTGCTCTGGATAGGCAGTGAGAAAAACGAACAAACAAAAACACAGATAAGTAAGAGACACCGACAAACAGGAAAAAGACACAGAGAGATGCTCTGGGTGGCAGATGGGAAAACATAGTGTGATCTTGCATGATCATTTAAGACACAGGAGTTAACCGTTCCAGTGCATACACTGTGGACTCCTGCATTTAAAAATAAAAGTAAAAGATAACTGCTGTGTACGACTGTTTCTCACCTTGTAGTGCTTGCCGAGCAGGGATAAGGCACTGTGCTGCCATGGAGGGTAGCTCTTGGCAACATAGATGATGCAGTGGGAGGGCTTGGCTGGAGGTTTTGAGTCACCCTTCTGTTGGAGGAAAAAGTGTTAAAATGTTTCAAATTCATTTATCCATATAGTCAGCTAGCTGAGACTTTGATGATTTTGCTTATATTCAGAGCAGTGACATCATATTTCCAGGGTGGGTGGGGGCCTTAATGGGAGGCAAAGAGTATGTTTGGATTATTTAAGAAGCAAGCTGGTTGTGTGTGTGTGTGTGTGTAAGTGTGTGATCTTCAGCAATGAAGATCTGTGAACTTATTTTATGTGACAGCTGTCAAATCTACTCTGGTCCTGTCTGTACGTGTGCATGTTTGTGTGTTTCAGCAAATGAGTCTTGATGTGACAGTATATCATCACCATAAATTAAAAATTAGCCAGAATAAAACTGTTCAATAGAGATATCATGCAAAGAAAAAAAAGCATCACTTTTATATTTACCATATTGATGCTTTTGCAGAAAATGTCACAACTCCAATTTTGGTATCATTCATTTACTTTAATCAAGGGTCAGCTAAAGTTCAAGCTGAACAGAAGGCTTGTATTATGTTGCTGAAGGATGCTTTATGTCAAAAGGCCACATAAAGTACATCATGCTACTTCTGAAAATTAATAACTTTTAATTTTATTTATAAATCAAAGTGTGGACTTTAAATATTAACAAAATCATTTGATGTGTCTTAAAAATACGGTCACATGTCCCCTGACATCATGTTGCCTGACTTACATGTTCTGAGTAAAGGTGGTTATCCTTTTCTCCCTTTTTCCCCCCCTTATGCTGCCATCTTGCCTCCACCGCAACAAAATATTTGCAGCAAATCGCTAACAGCGGCCTGGAAAGCTGAGATATCGGTTGACTCAAATCTTGTCAATACTTGTTTAGCTTTTCTTCCAGCTGCCTAAAGCCACTCATCGAGGTGCCGAACGGTTAACAAACACTTGGCTAACTTTCCAGCTGTGAACACAACACACATTTTAAGTGTTTCTAAAGGGATAGTCAGGTCAGCTTAATTCATATAGCTCAATATGACAAACAACAAATTTGCCTCAAGGGGCTTTTGCACAACATACAACACCTTCTATACTTAGACCCTCAATACTGAACGCTGTGTTAAAGAAAAAAGGGACAACATCAATAGTCTACAAGCACTGTGTGTCGAACTGTGGGGTGTGTGCCATTAAAAAGCTGATTCCTATATATGTTTATGTGCATGCTTGAAACAGGGACAGTGAAACTGGGACTGGAAAAAAAACCAGACTAAATACACTGAGAGAAGGATTCAAGTAGAACTTACTTTTATCCAAATTTAAGCTTTACATTTTCTTTGCTCTGGCAAAAAGACACTATTGATTTGTTAAGTTCTGAGTCTAATAAATACTCTCTCCCAGTTTTTAATGACCAAAGGGCAAAGTACAAATATTCAAATATGTTATTCAACCGTGCAGGAGTTTCACTTGTTGGTTTTAATTAGTGGAGTTTTTTTATAAACATACATAAATTCAGTAGGAAGCTTGTGTACTTAAACCCAAGTATGATTAAATGCTATTGAACTCCAGCTGCACTTTCTGCACGCTGCATGAAATGTTAAAGCTTCTTATTGAGCCTGTTTTATTATTTTCTGCCTCATTGTGCTATCCATTAAACAATCATGAAACTTTGAAACAACACCCGGGGGAGAGAAGACTGACACAACGCTGCCTCTGGTTTAATTACCACACTTGAAGGACTTTGAGACAAGTGTTGGCTTTCGTAAAAAAACTATTAAAAACAAAGCAATCAATTCTGAAATCAATATGCATTTTCACAATTACTTGAAAAAGCCATTACAGCAGTAAAAAGAAAAGTGGCAGTGAAGTGTGTAAAACAACACAGACACACTTCTTACTTTGTTTTTCGGGGGCTGCATGTACGCTTTGAGTCTCAGACGGAGGTCGTGTGCGGTCTCCATCAGGTACTGAGAGGACCGGATCAGGATCTCGTCGACTGGACCCGCCACAGGCCACGACGCCTCCCTGAGAGAACCGCTCTATCAGAGAGACAGAAGAAAAGAAGAGACACAGAAGAAAAAGGCAAATGAGGGCATTTCGGTATCAAGAAGTGTCTTGTGTGGAGAATGAAAAAGCAACAACAAAAGTTCGAGGTCCCCCAGAGGTTTAGAATCCTATTACCTACACAGCCAGAGGTCGCACCACCTCCATAACAAAACTAGGCGCACGCCATATTAACACGGTATGTCTGACAATCCCAGACTGATGTGTGTACCTCCGTGTCCACTGAGTGCCTCTTAGCTCTTGAGCTAGCGCCGCTGAACACATGATTGGAGTTGTGGGTCTTTTGTTGTTGCTAAGCGACAACCAAAAAACCCATCTCCGGCACAGCAGCACTCTTTCATATTCATAAATTCGAGTGTTAAAAATATTCTCGGCTCTCTGTGCTGTTGGGAGCGCGCAACAGTGTGTGTGCATTCCTTTCATACCGATGAGAAAAGGAAGCTCTTAGTGTGGAGATAGACTCCTGGTGGGCAAGAACACAAACAGAAGGAATATGTGTGTGTTTGTGTCTGTTTGTGTGTGTGTGTTAGTAGCCATTTCACACAGGTAAATGAGCAGTGGGAGCTGCTCTGCTGTGAGCCTTCATACAGCGTGTCTCTCAGCTTGTTGCACACAATGACGGAACAAAGGAAGTTTATGTGTTTATCTCGTACTTTCTGTTTTACAGGGGAGATAAACATGAAAGACAGCCGGGACGAGAGGATGAAAGTCACTATTGAACCCGCAGACAGAGCACATGGGAGGCTTAGAACATGAAACCAGCATTATGATAACAAATCCATAGTTTCTTACCTTGCCCAGCAGACCCCACGTGTATTCACACAGGTGTGAGCAGATAGGAGCCAGCAGCAGGGTTTGTCTCTCTATGAACTGGAAAACAAGGTCTCTGTGCATGCCCTCGATAGCCAGCTCACGGTACTTATCTTTGGCTGCCTGCATACATACATAAAAAACAGTTTTAAAAAGGTCAAAATCATAGAGGTTAGTTGGTTATTAAGTTATTCCTTAAATACCTCAAACTCTATAGTCAATCCACTGAACTGACATCATGCTCAAGGTGAGCTTTGAATCCTCAGTCATGTTTAATAAGTCATTGCAGTATCCTTAATATTGTCTCATTAAATACTTAGAGAGGATGGAAGGGGATGCTTGTCCTTACAATATGATGATGATGAGAATATTAGAGGGCAGTTTTTTATAATTTATTTACCTGGAACTCAAAGAAGCCACTCTTCAGAGCATCCTTGTACATCATCCTGTCATAGTGCTGCTCTGTCTTCAAGATGCCTGCGTTCATCTCACTGGACAAGACACAAAATCCTTTCCATCAGTTTGAAAAGTCAGTTTACCACTCAATTTTCCGCTCTGAAAAAAGTACAGTCATGCAGGTCAGGGTTTTCAGCGGGAGCCGTACTAAACTCTGACTCTGAAGGATCGGCTAAGTACTACTTGCCTGACTTCATCTCTTGCTTTTGTGTGTCAACTCAACACAGTAGAAATCATTTTTACTTCCCTTCAACAACAACAACAAAAAATCAGTTCACCTAAGCTCACAAAATCACACTGCTATGCAATGGTAAGAGAAATACACTCACTTTAATAAATTCGTTTCTTTCCAATTTAAAACCCATGTGAAAATCCATTTTTTATTCCTTAGCCGTAAAACCAGACTGAGTTTGGATGTTTTCTTTTACTTGTGTTATATAACTTGTCTTGATCTATTTTTTTTTATTGTTTTGTTGTTGTTCTCCAGGTTGTGCAGTACTTTGGTCAACATCCACTGTTTTTTAAACCTGCTTATAAATAAACTGACATGACCTCTTCCATCTGTTTCTTCATCCATTCGCATAACAAAGACTCGGTTTTTCAGGGATGCTGAATTAAAAGCTGCAGCTCCGTATTCCCCATCACTGTGTTGTCAAACCCCATAAATATAGTCTATATTGGTCTATATTGCTTAGTCTTGAAGTTTTGTGAACTTTAAATCCACCTGTCATTCTGTACCACTCCATCTTAATTAACCACTTGCTGTACCTTGCAAAGACGCGGTCGTTAGAAGTGTCAGCAGGTCCTGTCCTCAGGTTGTTCTGGTTGGCAATCATCTCTTTCACCCACTCCACCCAGGTGTAGAGGCGCAGGATGCCGGCATCAGCCATGGTCTCCACAAAGTTGGCATCCTCAACCGTGTCTCCCGCATCAGCTAGAGCTAGGCG